>JASCZI010242314.1:12180-29298 GCA_036250425.1 Stylosanthes scabra | reverse complement strand
CTATTTATAGATGCTGAAAACCACTGATGCGTACGCATAGAAGCTCTGAATGCGTACACATCTGTGCCGAAACAGCCTTTTGGGCGTGCCTCCCACGTATATGATGCGTACGCATTTGGTCCAGCAATGGCCTTCTAGGTTTTGTTGCGATCCTTTCGTTCCTTTCGCTCTCTCCGGCCACTTTCGCTCCGAACTCCGCCTGTTATATCCTGAAACACTTAAGCGCACATATCAAGGCATCGTGCGGAACGGGAAACAGTTCAAAACACAGTAAATATTGGCCGAAATAGCAGATATTACAATTATAGCCCTAAGGAACTACTAAGTGCAATTTGACCTATTTTGCTAGTGTTTAAGCGATGAAGAGGTGATAATTAATCAATTAATGCAGTGAAATAAACCGTCAGAACGGGTTTCATCACCTCTCCACACTTAAATCTTAGCATGTTCTCATGCCCAATTAAATTAAAAATAGAGGAATGAACACCTATACTATGAAGGAATAATTATGCATACATAGAAGGAAATCAAAAACTGTGCAAAGAGTGGGCGGAGAGTACTGCAGCAAGTACTAACCCAACCGAACCGTTTAAGCTCAAGGAAAATATATAATTGATCTTACACAGTGCAAAGGTTCTCCAAGCATAGAATCAAGGAATAAGAACCTTACCCGGTCGTGTTTACGCTCAGCTCTCGGTGTATCGAGTTAAAAAGGCTCTCAGTTCCCATCCAATTCCTGCTTTTCTTGACTTGCCTTTCATCTCGTCTGTCCATGCTGCTGTTTATATCTGTGTAATCATCAGAAAGGTCTTTTCGGGCTTGTAATGGGGCTAGGGTGAAGGTTCGGAAGTATTAATTTGGGAAAGGTGCGCTAAAAGTTTGAGCGTTCTGATTAATCCAAGACACCTATCCAGATGTTCTTCACTTTGTTCTCATCTCCCCATTTCGTTTTCATGACATGCACTTCTTCTTTTAATTGCATGGCAATCGCATTTGGCATTGCTTTTCTGCAGCTTTGTTGCTCGGGGATGGCAAGGGTTCTTTTTCAGAACCTTTCTTCTTTTCAATTTTTCATTCCCTTGCCGTCCCTTTAAATGTTTGTGCGAGTGCCTTTTCTTTTTCAGCGCTTTAGTGCAGGCATGTGCCCTCCAAATGCCTTTGATTTTTTTTCTTTTTGGAGTTTTCCCTTCTTTTCATTCTTCACACGAATGGTTCATCTTGATTCCCTTCCTTTTCTTCTCTAAAAAAATAAATAAAATAAAACCACCTTGCTAAATCTTGGATTAATTAGAAGATCAAGTAGGGTTGTGCACTGATTTTTCACTTTTTGAGGCTTGATGTTTGGCTATTATAAGAATAAAAGGGATACAAGGCTCAAAGTTCAGGTGCAAAGGATGAATGTACATGGTAAGGCTTTATTTGGTTAGTGGGCTAAAGCAAAGAAGACATTAAATCATATGAATACATAGAATATAAACAGCAACAGGCATGGAGAATCAGACAAGGCAAAAATCGCAGTCATAGGAAAGGAAATAACACACATGAAGAAAATTAAGTGGTAAGAATTACCACTTCGATTAGGCTCAAAACTCACATGGTTTGTGTGTTCTTTTCCTTTCATCTATCATTGGATGATTATTGCAAGTGTGAAAATCAATTTCGGTTAAAGCATTTTGAAAAATTTTCGGGTGGGTCCCCAAGAAAAGACAGCAACAATTTAAGAAGTACTAATATATAGCATAATATTCACATATAGCATATATTCACAGCTTAGAGAGTTAGTCACTACCAAGTTCTACAAAATATAAACAAAATATAAACATAGTAAGGATCAGAAAGTTGGAAAATTTGACCCTTGTGCTAGTGCTGTATATGCTGTAGTGATATGCCTTCCTCCCCACACTTGAAAATTGCACGGTCATCTGTGCAAGGGGAGATGTATACCCATCTAATCATCATCTTTATCACTGGCTGGGCTAGGAGGGGGAGCGAGCTCCCAGTAGTCCACGAAGTCATCGTGGTCCAGAAGATTGACATGATCCTGCTCCTCCTCTTCTTCTTCTTCTTCCTCTTGATTTGCCCAGCCAAATGCCATCTCTTGGCCCTCTCCTTCTTCTTCTTGCTCCATAGCCTTTGGTTGCTCCTCCTGAGGTTCTTCCTCAGGATCTTCCTCAAGATCTTCTTCTGACTCCTCTTCGGGATCCTCTTCTGGTTCTTCTTCAGGATCCCCTTCCGGATCCTCTTCTGGATCCTCTTCTGGATCCTCCTCTTCTTCCATTGGCTTTGCACCCGGTACGTATTTCGGGACTTCTTTTTCTTCTACTCCTGCTCCTTCTCCCGGTATGTATTCCGGGGCTTCCTCATCATCTTGTTCATTTGCTGCTCCCTCACCCGGAACATATTCTGGAACTTGTTCTGAGTCGGAGTCACTACTGACGTTAATAACCTCATCCTCCTGAGGTGCAGCATTCGCGGGCCCTGCCTCATCTCTAGCTCGACGGGCTCTCAATGCAGCCAACCTTCTCGAGAAGCGGGAAGGTGGTGGGTAAACTTTCCTATGAGCCATTTGCATATATTAAGCATAAAAATAGGGAATGAGCTTTTTACTGTTTACCATTAACAATCAAGCAATAATTGACATGGTCACATTAAGCACAAAGAAGATTATTGCCATGTTATATTTTTTATGCAATTGTTAAACGGTATTAATTGAATATTTAGCCTAATATGCTCATTTGAGTAGGTGTTGATGCATAATAAAATTCAATTTTATATGTAACTAACATGTGCAGTTGGTATGTAATTTATCATATAAAATTTATGTCAAAAGAGCTTGGCATCATTTAGTAAACTGGCATGCAATTATAGAATTACATAAACTAGCACCCTACATTAATTCTCCCTAATTCTATCATATATAGGCAACACAAAAGATAAACACAAAAGCATACAAGAGTCATCTAAGCCTACCTCTAACCATCACTAATTATTATTTAAACTAAATCCTAGCATGCATACTAACTATTCTAAACTACTCTAACTAACCAACTAACTAACTAAAGCATTAAATAATTAAAAAGAGAAAGAAAAGGGAACTTACCTTGAGAGTGGAGATTGGAGAGAAGATGAGAAGAAGTGAAGAAAAGAGAATGAGAATGTTGACATTTATAGGCGCTGGATGCGCGGTCTATGCGTGTCGGATGCGTACGCATTGGAGCAATGCGTACACATCAAGGTGACTTTTCACTTACCTTGTTCCCGCGCTTTAGATGCGTGCGCGAGCGTTATTTGATGCGTACGTATCAAGCTCTCTCTCTTTTTTTTTAATTAATTACTCTAAGACTCGTCTAGTTTCATTTTAATCAGTTTAGGCATACTTAATCAAGCAAATATAGCAATTAGATGAGATTAGGGTCAGATAGATGTTACCTCGGTGGGTTGTCTCCCACCTAGCACTTTTGTTTAGCGTCCTTAAGTTGGACGTGCTGGTGTCGACCATATTACTTCCATTTGGAGTTGTTCCTTACCAAATGTGCGTCTGCTCCCTTATCGCGGTAAAGGATTTGCTCCATCTCATTAAGCATTTCTGTGACACTCAGGCAATCCACTTGTGGCTTCTCCTCTCCTTTCTTATAATTCGTTCGTTCCGCTTGGCATTTTTCTTTTGACTCTTTCTCCTTCTCTTTTTTTTTTCTAAACCTTCTTCTTCTCTCATCTTTTGCAGCAGTCCTCTTATTAATGCTTCGATCATCTCGATCTGGGCTGCTTCCTTACCTCGCATTCTCCCGTCGTCTTGATGGTTGTTCTTCTTCGGAGGGGGCGAAATCTGAAATGTCTCTATGGTCCTTCCTGATGAAAAGGTGAAGATGTCGTCGGCATAAGTCAGTCTAAAGCCGCTCGTTTTTTAGAATGGTCTCCCTAACAGAACCTATGGATGCCCCCTTTCTCCCGGTGGTGGCTTGATGACATGGAAATCAGTAGGAATTATAAGCCTTCCGACCTTCACCATTACATCTTCAATGATTCCAGCTTCGGATACAATACTGCAATCAGCAGTGGTGAAAACATCTGTGGTTTTCTTTAGAGGTCCTAATTCTAAGGCTTCATATAATGCGTGGGGCATTATATTTCCACATTGATGCGTGTGCATCTTGGGTTGTTTTTAGCTTCAATTTCTCTTGATTATTGCTATAATCTTGGTGAATTATTGTTATTAATTGATCAATCAAACAAACTTGATGTTCTTTGAGTTGTGTTTGTGTTTTTAGATGATTCACTAAGAGTTTTAGGTAATTAAAGACCAAATGAAAGAGATTGAAGAAAGGAGAATGAAGAGGAGAAGAAATCAAGAAATTTGCTAAGTATCATTGCCCACGTATGACGTGGAGTCCCACGTCATACGTGGGAATTATAAGCCAAAAGCCCAAAATAGGCAGTAGCTACACGTTATACGTGAGCTCCCCACGTCATACGTGGGAATTAAAGCTTCAAATGCCAAAATATGACAGAGAGCACACGTTGTACGTGGCTCCTCACGTCATACGTGAGCCATTCAACATCCAAGAGGCATTTTAAGGCAGAATCCACACGTTATACGTGCACACATGACGTCATACGTGGGAGTTCTTGAAGAAGAAGCCAATTGAGACAGAAGCCCCACGTTATACGTGGGGTAGCCACGTTATATGTGGGGGTTGAGAGGCAAAGCAACGTCAGTTATCCATTCCAATCCAATCCAAGTTGTTATGCCTCAATCATATTCATTAATCAAGGGCTTAATTGGAAGATCACAAGATATGATTGATTGAAGATTCAAGAGAAGAAAAGGGCTTGTAACTATAAAAGATAAGATTAGGATTAGATTAGATTTAAATTTGATTTGATTTGTAAATCAGTTTTAGATTAGTTTTAGGAATATAAAAGAGAGTTTTCTCTCAGCACAGAGGCTAGCTAGTTAGACGTTCTTTACTTCAATTTTAGGTTTTAGTTTTTATCATGCAAGGCTAAACTACTCCATTGTTAAGGGTGAGGAGCTCTGTTCACCCAACATGAGGTAGTCAACTATGTACATTCGTTTATTAATTCATTGAGGTATTTTCAGTTATCTTCTAAGTATGATTTAAGTTTCCGTTCTTCATCCCAATGGTTTAGAATCACCGAGAAGGGTTCTCTACTTGTCTAGGGCTAGATTAATAAGATCGAGAGGTCTTTTGATTTATGCTAGCTGGAAATTAGATCACATAATGATTAGGTCTAACTAGAGATAGTCAAGCTAATTGTTATGCAACTAAAATTCTGTGGGTTAAAATTGGATTAGAACTAGTTTGGATATAGTGACATGTAATCTAATCTAGGATCACTTTTGAGACTCATAAGGGTTAGAATTGGATTTGGATCTTCATCTAGTTATTTAATTGATTGACTAAGAGATTAGCTTTTGATTATGTAATTAGAAACTGAGTCACTAAGAGATTAGGGCTTAGTTACACTAGATTGTTATGCTTGATAATTGAAAACCTAGAGTTGATATTCGAATGTATACATTGGCCCTCAAGGGAAAAACATCTCCGAAGCTCTTAACACTCCATTCATCATATTAATCTCAAGTAATATTTTCTGCACTCTGTTCTTATTTGTTTTCTCTTATTTTCCTGTTGATCATCACCATCCTCTCAAGGTTATTATTCGAATCTGCTTAGTGTAATTAAGGGATAGTATTGCTTGGTTCTTTATTCCTCGTGGGGACAATACCCACTTCACTGTGGTATTACTTATACGATACGGTGCACTTGCCGTTTACGTCAATCACACATGCTTCGGGATCACAAAGACAGCCTGGGATTTCAAATCCCTTAATCCTGCAAGTGACCAGGCATGGGCCTGGGTCTTCGCATTTGATTGGGAGTTCTTCTTCATCTTCCTTCTTTTTAGAGATTGTGTTAATAGACAACATTTCCCCTTGAAGATTCCGAGTTTCGGCATCACTTCCCCATCCTTCTGCCAGTTTTCCTTCCTCACACTCTTCTTCCTTGTAGTCACTATCAAACTCCTCACAGAAGTCTAATATTTCTCCAATGTCTTCCTCCTCTGTATCGGGTACTTCGATCAACACCTCACTCAATTAATGCACGACCTCTTTGTTGTTTGTGTTTGCAGCTTCTTCCTCGCTTTCCAGCTTGTCATTAATGGCGTTGAGCCCTCCTTTAGGGTTCGGTAAAGGCTGGGACGGCAGAGGACTAGGGATAGTTGTTAGAGGTTTGGGTAGAGGTTGTGTTTGTTGATTCATCATCTTGTGCAGTAATTCCGTTACTTGGTTTAACTGGATCATGGCTTGCCTATTGAATTCTTTTGTTTCCTGATTTCCTTATTGAAGAGTTCGGAGGATTTCATCTTCACTCATCTGTTGGTTGTTCGTTGGAGGGTATTGTTGACGGTTGTGAGGGGGCTGATATCTGGTGTTCTGGTTGTTCCGCGGCTGATTATAGGGCTGTCTTGATTGGTTTTGTTGAGGTGAACTCCACTGGTTTTGTTGTTTATCCTCCCACCCTTGCGTATAGTATTGTTTGTTGTATGGTGGTATTGCAGTAGCACTGTAAAAGTTGTGAGTTGATGCAACCAAATTATCTTCCTAGAGTTGCGGACACTCATCAGTGTGGTAAGAATTGCAGAACAAATCCCACAATACTTGATCGAGTTTTGTTGAGAGTGGTCCGTTTGACGTTTCAACAACATTGGGGTTACTTGTTGCCCTTCTTTAATTTCTTTTATCATGGCCGCGATATCAACCAGAGATTTGGCCAGCATTGTGGATTCAGAGGGAGCTATCTCATAGACACCTTTAACTTTTGCTCTTGTGCTAAAGTGCTGATTAGCATCAGCCACTGTTTCAATCATCTCCCATGCCTCTTCTGGCGTCTTGTTCATCAAAGCTCCCCCACTAGAGGCGTTGATCATTGCCTTATCCGTGGGTGTCAATCCTTCGCAGAAGTAGTTGATAAGTAGGAAATCGAATATCGAATGATGGGGGCACGAAGCGAGCAACTTCTTGAACCGCTCGTAGAACTCGTGCAGAGTTTCCCCGTGGAGTTGTGCAATCCCAGAGATTTCCTTTCTGATAGCATTCGTCTTCGAAGGCGGGAAGTACTTTTCCAAGAACCTCTTCTTGAAGGTTGACCAATAAGAAGTTACATCAGTAGGCAGTGTGTAGTACCAATCCTTCGCGCTGTCGTCCAAGGAGAAAGGCAGAGCGAAGGCTTTCACTGCATCGTCATTACCAACGGTCCTTCTAGTGGTGGCACAGATAACCTCAAAGTCCTTGATGTGCTTGATGGGGTCTTCACCCGGTCTGCCACAGAATTTTGGCAGAAGGTTTATCAATTCGGACTTGAGTTCAAAGTTGGCATTAAGTTTAGGAAATCGGTTGGGCTGGTTGTCGAAAGCTGTGCTCGCACCACCCAACTGTTTGAGAGTTAGTCGTTCCGCCATGGTAGAGGTACCTGAAACAGAAGAACTAGATTATGTATCAGTATCAGAACTAGAATCAGAAAAAGGATTGTTATTCAATGCCAGTCTCGCAAGTTCAGCTCGACGCCTGGCTTGCCTTGTTCGGCGTAAAGTTCGTTCTATTAAAGGATCAAACAATAGCGAACTAGGATCCGAATGCGACCTTAGCATACAAATAACAATTCAAAAAGAAAAATAAAAACAGTATGTACAGTATTCACAGACAATAAAAAACAAACAAATATTTCGCTTCCCCAGCAACGGTGCCAAAAACGTGGCACGCCCGTTCGGGTGGGGATGCTTTCGTCGTTGTAGTTGAAAGCACCGCTCCCCTCACGGGCTGCGTCGGGACGTTTTAGAAAATACCGAGTATGAGACTCGAGTCGTTCTGCTCAGGAAGCGAAAGGGAAAGTATGTTTTTGATTGGGGTTGATTGCAGTTAAGTTTGTTTGAAAGCAGTTCGCAGGTTGAAAGCAGTTGAAAGTAATTGAGAGCAGTTGAAAGCAGTTAAAAACAGTAAAAAGCGGTAAAGGTTCTGATAATTAAAGGAGTACCCCGGCCGTGAGTTAAGATACTGTGCATCGTTATCATTGCTGCTATGTCCCGGATCGATTATATACCCCCTAGGAGGAACCTCTGCACATCCTTGACTAACTAGCTATGTGGCAACGGACCCAATATACCGAGTTCAACTCACATAGGTGCAGGTGTTGCTTGGAGTTCGTGATTCAGCCCCCGACTCCCAAGAGTACTCGCTGTCACCGGTACAATCCTGCTGTCACCAGGACCTCTTGCGCTTTTCTAAGCTGAATATGTTTTCTCCGATCTATGCCCAAGACTGACAAACTCTATAGGGTCCTCGCTGTCACCGGGTCAAACCTGCTGTCACTAGGTCCCCAAGCACTTGTGCTTGTTGTCACCGTGGCGAACCATGTACGGTAAAGAACTGCCACTATGCTAGCAGGGGTGTCTTACGGATAGCATTACAGGCTTGACCCGTTCCTTCCCCTCTGATCCATTGGGGACTCGCAGCTCTGGTCATTTGTACATCTCACATCACAGCCGAGACACTATAGGACTCTACTCACTAATTGCGGAAATCATAAAAGCAAGAAAATAAATCGACAGCATAACAGTATGAAAAATCGTAGTTTGCAGGAAATTAAACGGACAGAATAACGGTAAAATGATTTGATTAAAACTGAAGTTCGACAGAGTAACAGTAAAATAAACAAACAAGTAATAAAAATAAAAAGTCTGGCTAGTGAATGGACAATAAAACCTAAAATGGAACCCTAAAAACTAAGCTAAGTATGGAAGTGGGCTCCCTTGAAATGGTGAAAGGCTCCACTATTTATAGATGCTGAAAACCACTGATGCGTACGCATAGAAGCTCTGAATGCGTACGCATCTGTGCCGAAACAGCCTTTTGGGCGTGCCTCCCACGTATATGATGCGTACCCATGGCTCCACCGTTGCGTACGCATCTGGTCCAGCAATGACCTTATAGGTTTTGTTGCGATCCTTTCGTTCCTTTCGCTCTCTCCGGCCACTTCCGCTCCGAACTCTGCCTGTTATATCCTGAAACACTTAAGTGCACACATCAAGGCATCGTGCAGAACGGGAAACAGTTCAAAACACGGTAAATGTTGGCCGAAATAGCAGATATTACAATTATAGCCCTAAGGAACTACTAAGTGCAATTTGACCTATTTTGCTAGTGTTTAAGCGAAGAAGAGGTGATAATTAATCAATTAATGCAGTGAAATAAACCGTCGGAACGGGTTTCATCACCACCCTACGACGGGAGGAACTAGTTTCCTTAGAAGAAGAAGACGAAGGCACTCGCTGAGTTGAGGACAATCCCTTTGGAGAGTAATGTAGTGTTGGACTCAAATGTCTAGCAGGATGAGATCCTCGAGTAGATGACGTCCCCGTCCCAAACGAGCTAAGAGATTGATCTGCCATCAACGCCTCGATAGGGACCTCGTACGGACGATCAAGGTCAAACCTAACGCTATGGAGAGGGTGAACGAAAGATTCACCACCAAAGTGATGACGCCTAATCTTGAAGGTTCCTAACTCCGCATCGACCTTCAAATCGTAATCTTCGAATTTCTTACGTTTCTCGTACTCGTAGTAGATGACGCCACTTTCCATCTACGCCTAGGTCAACTAAACTATCCTAGGGGCTTACGTCACGAAGGGAGTATATATATTAGGAATATTATTATTATCATTAAACTATCTCTGATGTTCATGAATCTAGAAATTATGTTCATATTTACTGTTCATATGTTCTTCATGTTCTTAATCACTGTAGATAAAACCCAGAAAATAAAACTGTTCATTAAATCTGGAATTCTGAAAGAGCATTTTTCAAGCCAAATGGCATTACATTCCATTCATATTGACCAAATGAAACTGTAAGTGCAGTTTTATATCTATCAGATTCTTTAATTTGGATTTGCCAAAAACCAGATTTCATATCAAATTTTGAAAAGATGTTTGTAGAATTTAATCTGTTAAGTAAATCTTTTTTATTTGGAATTGGGTAACGAATCCATTGTAAAGCTTGCTTCAAATGTTTGTAATTGATGACAAGTTTGGGAGTTCCTTGTTCTATTTCAGCTTGTTTGTTAACATAAAAAGCTGAACAGGACCAAGGACTTTTGCTTGGACGAATCAATTTTTTATCCAGAAGATCTTGGATCTCTTTTTGACAATACTGCAAAAGCTATTCATTCATTTGAATAGGACGAGCTTTTGTAGGTATTTGGGTTTCTTTAAAATCTTTTTCATAAGGAAGATCAACAATGTGTTCTTTCCTTTTCTAGAAGGCATGAGGCAAATCTGAACAAATAGATTTTTCAATTTGATTTAAAAGACTTTTGATTCTTTCCTGAACACTTGGTTGAGAAAGCTGAGTTTCAAGATTTTTGAAAGAAATTTCTTCTTTTAGGAAACAGATTTGTTTGGTTTTGGATTCAATATGATTTAAAACCTTTTGGGTAGGTGTATCTAGAAATTCAAAAAAAGTCTTATGACCACCTACATAGGAGGTAATACCAGGGAAGTCTGTCAAATACGGAAACAACTTGATTATGAAAGGTGTCCCCAAGATTACATCATTTCTGATGTCTTTGGTGATAATGAAATGAGTTGGGATTTTGAGATTACCTTTTTCCAACAAAAGCATTAGTTAATTTGAAATTGATTTTCAGCCTTTCACCCGTTACCGAGCTAAGACGTTCAGTAGTTTTTTCAAAATATTTTGTGGGGATCAGACCTTCCCTAATGCAATTTGAATATGCACCTGTATCAAAGAGTGCAATGGTTTCAAGAATAAAATCTTTAGCGACAACTCGGATTCTAACACGACATTTAATAAAAGAAAACATATTTATTAATCTCAAGATTTCTTTATTTTCATTGTCATTAGAAATTTCACATTGTTGATTTTCAGAAGATTCAGGTTTGTCATTGAAATCAATTTGATCATCATCAGACTCTTTGTTTAGGGCACAAACAACTTTGGATGAGCGAGTTTGTATACGGGATACAGACTTACTAGATTTTGTAGGAGTTTCTGGGACAGTACTTAACTGGTTTAAAAGACGATCAGTCTTTTGCATGACTTCAGAATCACTAGATTCTTGTTTTAAAATTGAAGTTTTAAGACTTTGTTTAGCCTTGCTACTCACTTTGAAAGGTTTAAAAATGGGTTTTTCAATTTGTTTAGAAGTAGAGGCTTCAGAAATATTTTGTAAAGACAAAGAAAGGGTTTTAAAGATGAAAGATTTTCACCCAAACATTATAAAAACCTGTTGGTGTAATTTGATTGTTCAATAAGATTTTTTATTTCTTTTGGGTTAATAGTCTCATCAACATTTTTAGCTTTGAAAGGAGAGGCCATAACTGAGTTATGTCCATCTGTGTTTGAAATAACAAAGGACCCTTTTGGAGGATACTCAGATCTGACTAAATTTCTGTCTTTAACTTTCCAAGTTGAAATAACATTTGCAGATGGTGATGGATTTTTTATTTTGAAAGGATAATCAATATTTTTTTTATTGAATAATTTTATACCCTTCATCGGTAGGTGACGGTATGATTTTTGATGTTGGTCCAAAGAAGTCCCACCATTGGTAGAACCAGTTTGGAAAAACATAATTTGTAGTTCTTTTAAAATAGATTAACCATGAATGTCTGTACTGGATATTTTGAAGCCAAAATACTCTGGTCCAGGCATCCACGTAGTCCCAATAATTAAAACCTATTGGGTCAAAGTTTTGAGAAAACTTTTGGATTTTATTAAGATTGTTTCCAAATTGCTTTGGAGTTAAAACTTTGAGGATTTGGATTGTTGAGTGGGTTATGAGTTCAGGATTATTTTTGTCTTTGTAGTGTTTAATAGATACTGAGTCAGTATCTACTAAGATGAACTCATAAAATTGTTGAGTCTTAGTTGGTGAGGTTGGTCTGAAATGGAATCCAGTAGGGAAGATTTTTGGGATAACTTTGTGGGGAAATTCATCCCAGAATTCGGGTTCCATTTGGATGATGTTGGAGAATTTATTTGTTGGAGTGTAACTGAATTGGGCTTTTTGTGATTGGATTTTTTGTGAGTTTGCCACAATGGCTTTTTCTTTTGGGTTTTGGACAATTGTTTTTTGTTGGGTTATTTGGGATATAAGTTGGGTCAGGTCAATGTCTTCGTCTGACTCACTACAGATTTCAGCCCAAGATTTTTATTGATTTTTGTGACACCTTGATCTTGTAAGGCCATAAGTGTCTGGATTGGAAAGGCATAATCAGCTTTGGTTTGTTTGGCTTGCTGGGTAGATGGTCCAGCTTCATTTTTTTATTGTGAAGATTGTTTGGTAGATTTTTATGTGGGTTGTTGAGTAGATGACTCAAATTCGTAACCGGATTGAGATTGTTGCTTGATTGGCCCTGGACGAAGGGCTAGACGAACTCCTTTGCCTCTTGAAGAGGCAACAATTGCCTTTTTAGGCATCTTCTTTCTTTCCCTGTAAGTATTCACGTGTAAGGAAGTCAGGGAGAGAGTTTGAGTTGCCCTTGATATGCTCAATTTCAAAATAAAAAATACTTAGAATTGCTTGCCATCTGGTAAAAATCTGTTTTGATGCAAGATTTTTAACATCTTTTTGCAAAACATCTTTGGCTGATTTGCAATCAACTCTGACTAAGAATTTTTGATTGAGTAAATCAGATTGAAATTTTGTGATGCACAAAACAATGGCTAAATTTTTTTTTTTGATGGTAGAATAATTCTATTGAGTATTATTTCAATGCTTGGATGTGAATACAATGATACACTCTTTATCATGCAATTTTTGTTTTAGTCTGCCACCATATCCTGAATCAGATGCATCTGTTTCAACGATCTTAAATATATGAGAAATTGGTAGACATAGACAAGGAAGACTTTGGACCCTAGACATGATATGTTTAACGATATCAGAATGTTTACTAGTCCAAGGTGGAGGATTTTTCTTAAGCCTATCATGGAGGGGCTTAATCAGATTACTGAGATTTGGAATGAAATCTGAGACATAATTTAAGCATCCTAAGAACCTTTGGAGCTGGGTTTTGTCAATGATTTGATCTGGAAACTTTGCAGCAAACAAAATCGATCTTTCGATTGGAGTTATGGTTCCTTCGGAGATCATATGGCCAAGGAAGCGGATTTTTGTTTGAAAAAGGACAATTTTTTATTTGGAAACAGCAAGACCGTTTTTCTGGATGATGTACATGAAAGTTTTAACATGTTTGAAATGTTCTTCCAGGGTCTGGGAAAAGATCAGTACATCATCTATGTAAACGATTGCAAAGTTTGAGTATGGGTTGAAAATGTCATTCATAATTTTCTGATGAATCCTCTGAATCTGATCAAAGTCAAAATACTAGCCGAACCAATCTTAGAATTAGCCCAATTATGACCAATTCTTTGACGAAATGGAAAGGTCTAACCAAACCTTTTACACAGAATTATAACCGTATATCTGCTCCTGACCTAGTTCTCGAGGAAAGGGAACTAGATTTTGTCAGCTTCAATGCTAACAACGTCTATGAGTGGAACATAGATGGCAAAACGGAGTACAATATCATGAGTATGCTACAGCACATGAGTATGGTAGGAACAACCTATCAAGCTGCTCATGAAACATCTGAGGAAGACATCGCTAATGTCATTGTTTCTGGCTTTTCCGGACAACTCAAAGGATGGTGGGACAATTATCTCACTGATGATCAGAAACAATTAATATTTTCTGTCGTTAAGGTAAATGATCAAAATAAACCTATCATTGGGGATGATGGTGAACCCATTCCTGATGTTGTCAACACCTTGATCTTTACTATAGCTAGCCATTTCATAGGAGATCCATCTCTTTGGAAGGATAGATCTGCCGAGTTATTATCTAATCTTCATTGTAAAACCATGTCTGACTTCAGATGGTACAAAGATACATTCCTTACTAGAGTTTATACTAGAGAGGACAGTCATCAGCCATTCTGGAAAGAAAAACTCTTAGCTGGTCTTCCCAAATCCCTGGGAGATAAAGTAAGGGACAAAATCCGAAGCTTAACTCCAGATGGGATAATCCCTTATGATTCGTTAAGCTATGGTCAAATCATCTGTTTCATCCAAAAGGTTGCCTTAAAGATTTGTCAAGATGATAAGATCCAAAGGCAGCTTGCTCGTCAGAAAACTCAAAATCGAAATGATTTGGGAACTTTCTATGAATAATTTGGTCTTCCTGCTTGTCATTCAAAGAAAAAAAAAATCATCCAATCGAAAAGTTTTTAGACCCAATCCTGAAAAGAATTTCAGAAAATCTAAAAAACGTTTTCAAAAACCAAAACCAGAAAAAAAAATTTTCAAAAGAGTTTTCAAAAGAATACCCAGAAAAAACCCATTATTTGTTATACATGTAACAAACCAGGACATGTTAGAAAATATTGCAAGTTATAGAAAAAGATTAATAATCTAAACCTTGATCCACAGATTGAGAAACAAATTAATAATCTTTTAATTGAAAGTTCTGATGATGATGACTCTGGACATGAATCTTCAGATGATATCAATAATATCCAAAATGATGATATTGGATCATCTTCAGATTCTGATGCGAAGACAATTAATGTTTTAACAAAAGATCAAGATCTCTTGTTTGAAGCAATTGAGACTATTGGCAATCCTGAACAAAAGAAAGAATTTCTCTCTAAATTAAAAGAATCTTTACAAAAACCAAAGAAATCCAAAAATCTTGTTATTAGCAACAAATACGATGTCAAACCTATTTTCAAAAAATTAGAAAAACAAGTTGTTAGACCTGTAACCATCCAGGATCTCCATACTGAGATTAAAAACCTCAAGAAGGAAATCCAAGATATCAAAGAGAACCCAAATAATCATCAACTTATTCTCTCGCAATTAATGGAAGAAGAAGAGCTTAAGAGCTTACAAAGGGGCTCTCAGAGCTTCTCTCTCTAACTTCTCTCTCTTTCTTTGTGATTGTATTTCGAAGGGTTCTTCACAATGAAGATGAGGACTCTTTTTATAATTGAAATTTCTACTGTTTCTACAGTACAGGTAAGATAACCTAAACTATAGCCACAGTTCCAGTTTTGAACAGTTCCGGTGATTGACTTGGACTATTACGATAGTTCCGATTTTTAATCATCTTCAAGATTGATTCCGAAACTGTCGTCTTCATTTGGAATGTCTTCATCACTTTCTTCATTAGGTGAGAATTCTTCATCTTCCTGAAGCAAGTGGAGGATTTGTTGAAGCTTTCCTTTGATTGATTGAATAAGCATGAAACCATTCAAAAAATGGTATATGCATTTCGACATCGTTGAGAAAATTATAATATTTTTTTCTAAATGATGAGATTTGGGAAGCTGTATAAGTACGTAAATACCATTCTCTATGGAGATCATACTCCTTAGAGTATAGATTTTTACCTAATGCTTCTTTATCAATAACAAATTCTGTGCTACCCATGGACATCATCATTTAGGAAAGAATATGTTGGGGATTGAATAGATTGTAAATCAACATCATCATCTGTTTGATAAATTGGTTGTGAAATGTTTGAATTATTTTGTAAACCTGAAATATTAATTCCGAAATTTACAAATCTGGGAATCCTTGTTGAAAACTGAGATTGTGAAGTCACTGAAAAAGATTTTCTTGCTGAAGCAAAATCGTTAGACATGCCTGCTTCTGATATGGAAAAAAAGAGTTTCGTCCGTCAAAGAAAATCTCTACTCTTCCGGTTTCATCTCTTTTTATCTCTTGTAGGAGAGGTGCTTATCTTGGTTGCATAGGAATGGCTCGATCAATTGACCAAGATTTTGGTAGGTCAATTTTATCCCACTTAATGAGCCTTGGGACTGTGACGTTGGCCTTTGTCATGTCGGTGACAAACAAAGTGGTTTCACGATCACTAGATTTGAGAAGGACTCTAGAGTTACAAGTATTCATGACCTTGTACTGAATCCTGTAGATTAGGGCAGCCGGAATAGATCCTTCTTTCATGTTAAGACCATGGATTCTGATGTTGAGAAAGAGGGAATCAAGGATATTGACATCAAGAAGACTAACAATTTTTTTTGGGAAAGAATTGAAGTAAACAGGACCATGTCCTAAGCTTGTTTCAACGGTTCCGATTAGAGAGTCTTGGAAATCATTGTGCCTAATATCTCTAAGACACATGAGGATTGAAGCGTTCAGACCTTCGCGATGAGGGGCTTGACAGCTACTTGGACACACCCTATGTGGAGATATTTGTAGTGATGGGCATGCTCCCTGACAGATTGTTTAGTTAAAAGATGAAATTCCTCACTGGAGTCTGGTGGTATAGTCTGATTTTCATTTGTTGTTGTCTTTTGGGACATACAACTCATCTTGAGGGATTTTGGGGATTTCCCAATTGTCTATGGCTTGATTGATATCTTCGAAGCAAACCTCCTCTTCGAAGATATTGTGTTTGGGAGATAGCTCATTAGATTGATTTACTCTTTCTATGAGTAGATTGGAAGAAGATTGGTGAGCGGGAGAAGAAGAAGAGGAAGAGAACGTATAGAAAGACGTCCCGAAAGGCTACGGAAGATGTTTGACATGATCATAAAAATTTTGATATCATTGCCCTCATTTGGTTCAGAAAGAACATTTATATTATCACTAAACTATCACTCAAATTTTTGAATCTGGGAAATATAACTCTTTTTTTTTAAGGTTACCATCCTTTTAAGTCCATAGCCACTAGGATCTCTTACGTTCGGATCTTATCACTCTTAAGAACATCGTCAAATTAGCCTTAATGCCCCACATCATGGGTCTTACTGCTACAATCATTTTAAGTGATAAGATTGAACGGCCTGTGCTTCCAGATTTAATGAACAATTTTATTTTCTGGGTTTTATCTACAGTGATTAAGAACATGAAAAACATATGAACAGTAAATATGAACATAATTTCCAGATTTATGAACATCTTAGATAGTTTAATGATAATAATAATATTCCTACTTCCCTATCAGGCTCTGATACCAGAGTCTCCGAAGCAGATCAAGGAGGGAA
>JASCZI010242314.1:0-10364 GCA_036250425.1 Stylosanthes scabra | reverse complement strand
TGGTTTCTTATTTGTTTTTGTATTATACATATTTATGTCTGTTTTTAATACATTTTAAGTGAAATATATTATCTTAATTATTAAAATTAGTTTTTTTTTTTTTTTTTAATTTTTTCAAACCTATCAGTTGTGTAGGAGCAATTTTGTACGTCCATTTTTCGTTGATCCTACCGTTAAAGAATAGACAGGTGGTCAGCCCTTTAATGTATTAATTTGTTTTTAGGTGCAAAGACAGAGAGGGTTATTCTTTACTTTTTGGTCTTGATGCCATGAATGGACTCTTGATAACTTTAACGATAAGATAGAGATTGTGGTTTGGTTTGATGTGACCCCCCTTGTCAATGGGGGAAAGGGGTTTTAAAGGTGAGGAAAAGATACCATAAATTAGAAGGAAATAGGGAGGACCATTTTTTAGGTTTGATAATTTGTGTTTGGATATTATCTATTATGGGAAACATTTTAAGTGTATAAGGAAAATAACTATTCATATCAATTATAAAATTAATTGTAGTTGCTAATCTCAATTATATGTATATTTTTAAATAAAGATTAACAAATTTTTAAAATACATAATAAACTCAAAATACTACCTCTATTGTAGACTTGAATTAATTGAATTAATCTCGGATTGGATCAATAATTTGGATAGCTGGATATTCAGTTGAAATTAAAAAAGAATTGCAAAACATAGGAAAAATGAGAAAAAAAAGTTTCTATAAATAATATGTTTTAATAAAGTAAAAGAAAAAACAAGAGATCAGAGCAATACATCGTCAAATTTAAACTTAACTAAATATTATAATTTGGGTTAAGAGAGATAAAATTATATAACTTATTTTATTTTAATTTTTTAAAATGAATATAAACCTAATTGAAAAATTGAGTTAGATTTTGTGACTCTAGAATATATATATGTGAACCAATTTAATTAATCGAATTATCGTTACTCCTAAACACCCATATTTATTGTAACTATCTGAGTATATAAGCTACGATGTATATGATATGAGTAAGTGGACACCAAAAAAAAAATGATATAAGTAAGTAAGATGTAGATAGAATTATTTGCTCCAAAATATGTGTTTTTTATTATCAAATCTATTTTTAAGATATAATTCTTCGTTCATAAAATGATTTAAAAAGACTGAGTTAAATTGAATTTATCTAATATTTAATTAGTAAAGTATAAAAATATAGAATTATTATATATTAAAATAAATTAAATTTCAATGAAAGTATTATATAATGTTATAAATCTTAATTAAAATATTAAAGATTAATATCTCGTAATTAAATTGACTAAAAAGGTATTTTTTAAAAAATTAATTTCATAACGGGTAAATTCAACTCTAATGTCAAAATATGGATAAATGCGTCAGGTTGGGCTAAAATTTAAAGACCACGACAACAAGTTAATCCACGCCCGTTTAACTTACGAGCTTTGACAGGTTTCGGCAGAACGGAGTGAAACTTCAAGATTGTCACACTAAGGGTGCGTTTGTTTTGAGGGACTGGGACTGAGACTGGGAGACTGAGACTCAGTATCCTGTTTGTTAGTCAGAGACTGGAACTAAAATTTCAGTCTCAGTCCCCAGAATTTCAGTATTTTCAGTACCTCCAAATTGGAGGGACTGGGAGACTAGGGACTGGGACTGAAACTTTAAAAATATTTTTTTACTCAAATACCCTTAATCAACATTATAGTTTCCAATACTAACCTTTATTTTTGCTCCATCAACTTAGTTTAATCTCTATCTCTCAGTCTCTATCTCTAATTAATTTTAAACCAAACACAATACACAAACTTATTTCAGTCTCAGTCCCTCAGTCCCAGTCTCCCAGTCTCAGTCTCTCAGTCCCAGTCTCAGAACCAAACGCAGCCTAAATAAGGTGGGACAAATGTCTAATAAGACGGGCTTTTCGCTGGGCAGAGCAGGTTAGCCCGTCTGAACCTGATACCATGTAAAATCTGTAACTTCAAATTTTGAACATTATGTCTTTATGAATATGTGAATAATTTATACTAACTTTTAGATTAATCAGTACTAACATATTAAAAATAAAGTATTGTTTTAGTATTTAATACTGAAACAAATCCTAATTTTACTATTTCTTAATATTTAAAACGTTTTACTTTTATCCCAAAATCTTTATTTCTTCATGCTTTATTAGTCCTTTGATCAAATTAAAAATTTTTATTCTAAAAATATCATTTTCCTTTATTATCATCTTTTGTTCTTCCTATCTATTATATCCTATTAGATTAGATTAGATACGATACATACTTATATCACTAAAATCAATTATCATGACCAATAAAATTATAATAATTTTCTTACTTAAAGGAAAATCATAATGGAAAAATGATATTTTTTGAAGAATTCTTTTTTAATTTTGACTTGAGGATTAAAATAGAATGAAATAAAATATTTAAAATAAAAATAAGACATTTTAAATATTAAGGACGAAATTATAATTTATTCCGGACGTTAAAACAAAAATATTTTGCCGACAGTGCTATCGCTTAATTTATTAATTATTATTATTATGTTTTTTATTTTTTTCATTTGGATTGGACAACCAGATCATTACTATCCTTACACCGGGAGTGGAGCCACGTCTATGGTAAGGGGCCAATGGCCCAAGCCCAAACTTCCATTTTTTTCCCCAGTAAATTACATATAAATTTCATTTTAATCATTTTAAAGTTTTTATTTTAATCTCTTTTCTTTATGAAACTAATTTTTGCCTCTCTCAAACTTACACTCAATATTATGTTTAGGAAGAAGATTGCTATTAAATTCATAAAATAAAATTTTAAAGAATAATAGTATAATTATAAGGTGCCTACTATGAAAAGGAAAAAAATAAAAAGATAAAGAAAATTTAAATCAAAAGATCAAAATAATCATAAATTTTATCAAAATTCTATATTCCCACCTTAATCTAATAGTTGATAATCATTCTTTTTTGTATTTTTCACTTTTTTTTTTCGATTCACCAAAGTATTTCTACTAATTATAATCTGAATGTGAAATATATAATATAGTTATCCAAGCAAACTATAATGTCTTTAATTTGTCAGTTGTCACTATACTTAATGTCATGAAAAATAAGCACGTTGAGAATTTCCAATTCTCCACTTAGCCTTTTTTTCCTGCAAACTACTACTTAACATACAATTCATTCTTATCTACATAATTGTGCGGATATTTCTCTCTCAGCTTATTGTTTGATATAAACCACAATTTATCCATGTAAAAAAAAAAGAAAAATCCCACAATTTGTCAATTTGGTGATCATTATCAAATATCAAGTACTCTTCTTTACACATGCTTCCTTAGTTTGCCCAGCCAAATTTCATTATGGTGATCATTATCAGTTACTATTACTTGTAGATCATTATGTTCAGCTAAATCACTACACAAAAGTTCCTTTTTAGGTTTTATATTAAATTGTTTGTTTTTTGTTTATATATAAAATTTGATGATTGATATTTAATATATATGTACCGGTTGAAATAAAATACAATTAAAAATATGTTGAAAAGAAAAAGAAATTGAAATTAAAACGAAAACTAAATAAGCATTAAAGATATATTTTCATTTATTTAAAAATAATTTAAATACTATCAATACATTGTTTTTGGTTTTGCATCTTTGCTCATCCTGAGATATTGTGCTATTTTTTTCTCTAAGACTTATTTAAGGGGAAAAATTTAACTGCATATATATAAGAACAAATATCCAGTTCGGCCTTTTATTATTTTTATTAGGAATCATATTGTCAAAATTAAAAATAATCAGAACTAAATTATATGTTTACTTTATATATAATAAACCAGTATAAGATCATCCAAATGGAATTTTCAGATAAGTATAACTAAACCATTAGAACACTACAAATCTTTGAGGTAATTAAATCTAGTATTTAGCTGATGTGTATCTTACGGATATATCTTAACGGGGTTACTAGGGTACAGATTTATTTTGTAAAGATTTTGTACAAATGTTTCAAAAAAGCGTTGGATAAAAAGCGTTGTTTGGATTCAGATGTTACAAAAAAGCTTTGACTAAAAAGCGTTGTATTGAATTTTTTTAAATCGTTATTTTGGCTTTGATATCAAAATTTTTCAATCAAAATTTATTAAAGATCTATTATTTTTATAAAAATCTGAAATTTCTTTATTATATTTTTCTAAATTTTCTTCTAAATTTCTAATGCATTGTTTCCAAAATTTTTTTAC
Source organism: Stylosanthes scabra (assembly GCA_036250425.1). Lineage (NCBI taxonomy): Eukaryota > Viridiplantae > Streptophyta > Magnoliopsida > Fabales > Fabaceae > Stylosanthes > Stylosanthes scabra. The sequence continues at coordinate 6,118 of JASCZI010242314.1, read as the reverse complement.
TATTTCTATATTTCTTGTATATCTTTTAATATTTTCAAGTTTACTTTTATAATATTCTAATTGACTTATGATAATTCTTCTTTCGTTGTTTATATCTTCTAACCTTCTATCAATTATTCCTGACATTTTATTTTCTTTATTTCAACTTCTATTTTTACTGCTTGTTTTAAAAGATTAATTCTTTCAATGAAAATTTCTTTTTTTTTCTTTTAAATCCTTTGCTCTACTCATGATTTTTTTATGCCTATTTTTAAGTCTTTTAATTTTCCTTCTTTTAATTTTTTCTAAATGATATTTTAACTTTTTTACCCTTCATGAAATAGTCTTCTAGTTCACTGTTATAATAATCAATTTTTTCTATATTTATTTTCCAAATAATTTTTTCTGATTCAATTCCTAAAAATCTTTTTATTCTAATAATTACTGTCCCTATTAAAATGAGTAAAATAATATTATTTAATTCTATCATTAATTCATGAATATTTTCTAGGGATTCTATTAATTTTTCTAATTCTTCAACTTTCTTTTTTAAATTATTATATGTTATTTTTTAAGCTTCAAAAGCTTTTCTTCTGATTTCAAAATACTGTAAATATTTTAGATGATTTTTTTCTTTCAAAGAGTTCTTATTTTTTATTTTGTTAAGATACATATATTTCTTTCTTATTAATTGTCATGATCAAGTTGTCTAGCTTGTTTTGCAGAAAGTTCTAGAATTTGTCCATGAATATATTCATAGGTGTTTATTATTCTAATGATATATTTTTCTCTATTTGGTATATCTCTATGAAAATATTATGTTGTTTCACAATTTAATACTTCTACTTTTTTCATAATAGTTCTTGTTGCAGTTATATGTCTTGTAAAAAATTTTGTTTGATCTACACAAATTATTCGATATTGATATTTATAATTCTTCATTATTCTATAGTTTTTTGTTTGAAGTTTTAATAAGTTTTTCAATTTTCTTTGTTAATTCTTTAATTTCAGAATCCTTATTTTATTATCTTTAACTTTTAGGTTGGATAAACTCAAAGGATTGTAGATTTTAGCTTCTCTAATCTGAAGGTTCGATGAAAAAGAATTTCTGGGTGTTTCTTTTATTAGTAGAGGAGTTGGGTTCACAATCACTTTATATTTTGGTATTTCTTCTGTTTTAACAATTTTCTGGAATAATTCATCAACATAAATTCATTCTTTATTTTTAAATATTATACTATGATGATTATTGGTTAAAGCATAGTTTATAACATATGTAATTGAAAATGGTTCATCATTTTGTTTCATTAAATCCTTTCTATGAAATTTATAAGCTAAGTTTATTGATCTTCCCAGACTTTCAGTTGATAGAGGTATGACATATCCAATATGAGCATTAAATTTAACATTTACATTTGCTAAATTTCCATGAACAATTCCTATTATTTGATCTATTGGATCAAAAATTCTTTTATCACAAATTGCCAAACTTATTGGTGAATTAATTCCTTTCATGTATGTGGATTTTACTAGTATTTGTATAGTACTAATATGTATCCATCCTATTTTAGATCTTTAATGTTGATATTTAATTCTCTCAATTTGTTTACCAATTTCTCATCATTTATTAAAGCTATTTCAAGTTCTCCATTAGCAGATTTTTCTTTATTGGTGCTTTAAGTTGAATTTTTTCCATAAAATATTATACTTTTTCTATTAAATAGTTCTTTCAAATAATTTTGCTTATGAAAATTTTCATTGAATTTAAGATCTAAGTCTGATTTTAGAACAACTTATTTTTCATTATATAATAGTGCGATTATTTTATAATAATCAGATTCTTTCGTTATTTCTAAACTTTCAAGATAATTCATATGGAAAATAAATGATTAGAATGAGGAGGTACCTTTCTGGAGAAAAACTTATTTTATGTAGTATATGTTACATATGATGTTTTTATCTCCAGAGGAAAGATTATAACTATTATCTCTAGATGAGAGATTCTAAAACTATTTTCCTCTAGGGAAATTCTTTGATGTCAGACTACAGAATCGCCTTGGCCACTTCCTCCTAGCTACCCTATCATCTGAGTACTCTTAGCCTCCTGCTTTCTGTTTTCTGATGACTCTTGATGAGCGGCCGCCTTAGGCGTCGCAACAAGGTTAATCCAGAGTTCCCTTCTCTTTGAAAACAAGAAGATATTGTTGTAGGGGAACCCAAATAGATTATGTTGCGAGAGAAGGATGGTTCTCGTCAAAGAAAGGGTGTCACAAGAGATTGCAACCAAGTTAAAATACTGAGTACGGGACTCGAGTCGTTCTCCCAATGAGTTAACGCATGGGTCAACTTTGGTTGTGAGGAAATCGGGGGGTTGCAATTGTGTGTGTGTGTGAGAACAAAGATCAAAAGAGAGATTGAGAGAGAAACTTATAAAAAGGGGTGCTTGGCCTTGGATCGAGGTATTGTGTGTCCCCATGAACACCACTAATCCCAAATATGGATGGTTGTCACGTAACCCGCGAAGCCACACTCTACCAAACGGTCGAGTGGGTAGATTAACACCGTTCCGTAAGTCCCAGGCTTCTCATACTCTAGTGCAACAGACCTAGGTCTTTGGAACATGGATAAAACCTCCATGTTCACCTCATTAAGGATTCACTCTCACTAGCGAAAGCCTGGCGTCAACAGAACGGTTTTAACCCAAGGATTAACCCATCCTTTCTTTAGGGACTAGTGGCTAGGATCATCCACACCTCAACCCATGACCAAAGCACAAGATCACTACTCCATAATTATAGTAAACAAAACATCAAACACTTTGTAGGCAAGAAATAAAGACATGCTAGCAACTATGGAAAATAAATTGACAAGAGGAGCAATAGAGTGAATCAACAAGTAGATCAACAACCAAGAGCATGAAAATCATAAAAGTGCAAGGAATCATAAAATGAACAAGAACATAAACTAGAAATAGCAATATGTAAAGATGAGCAAAATAGAAGAAGAACTAGAATTGCATTAAAATGAAATAACAAGTATCCACAAATAAGAACACAAAACAAGTAATTAAAGAAGAGTTTGGTTGGTAATGGGTTCCTAGGGGATGAAGAACAAAGAAGAGAAACTTGAGAAAATGAGAGAGATGGAGAACTCTCCCAAAAACTCCTAAAACTACTTTAAGGCTGAAATTGATAAAATGAGAGAATGCTTGTTGTGTTTCAGCTGTTCCTCCCCCCGCCCATATAGGTCGAATTGGGCTTGAGAAATGGATGGGCCCTAACCCGGAAAAGTGAAATCCCCAAAATGGGCTTCATTTAAGTGAGTTCTGCTGCCATCGCGCCGTCGCGCGGGCGCGCCACCTCCACCGCGCGGCCGCGCGTTATCCTTGTCTTGGGCGTTACGAAATAGGGTGGCGCTGGCGCACCATCTGGGTCGCGTGGGCGCGCCACCAACGGAAACTTCCTTAACCAAAATAGTCACAAGGCATATGCTTCTTTCAATCATCTTATCATAAATCACCTACCAAAAAGCAAACAATTTTACTCATAATACCAAACAAAAAAGAGAAGGAACACACTATGTTTGCAATATAATTTGTTAAACTTAGAATAATTACTAAAAAAATTTCCATGAAAACAAACATGGAAATTTGAAAACCAACCTTTTTCAAAGAGGGTACCAACAGTTTCAAAAAGCTCGGCGAGTTGGGCGCTGTCAACGGAGAAAGGAAGGATTCCTACGAAGAGCTTGAGGTCAGGGGAGAAGGTGTGGTGGCTTCAGCCTCCATCGTCACATTCTTCCAAGATCTGCGCCACAATCTTTGTCTCCTCATCAGCGAACACAACATCGACAGCAGCAAGCGGGCAAATCGTAACTGGGAATCCCGAAGACGAAGAAAGATAAGATTAGAGAAGGAGAAAAAAGATAAACAGCCACTGCTGACGGATGCAAAACCACTTACTGTTGCAGTTGATCTTTCTTCTTGACGCTGAATCAACAACCACCGACAACTTTGACTTAGTGTTCTTCATCTCTTTGCTTAACAGAAACAATTTTGGAGCATTTACCACCAGCTTCTCTTCCCATCGCAAGATGCTATCGCAAGCGTAGCATCGATCATCGCGATCTGCTTCAATCACTGGCGATTGAAGAAGAAAAAGGAAAAAAAGAAAGTAAATTAGAATAAGTTGATGAAGAAAGAAAAAAGAAAATTGTAGCTTCTCTTCTTCTACTATGCTGTTTTATTCAGATTTCAAAATTCATGAAGATTGAAGAAGAAAAAAAAAAGTGGATTAGAATTAGTTGATTTTGGAGCTGTGAGATTTTGAATAGAGAATTTTTGAGGATGAAATTTTATATATGTGGTTTCAAACAAAAATTTGGTGTGAGAGAGAAGGAAAGAGAGATAAAAAAAGGTCTGATGGAGAGTCTTGTATCTTGATTGACATAAAGTGACCAATTCAATTTGAGCGGGAATATTTCTCTTTTAAATTTTGAAATTAATATTTTTTTTAAAAAAGTATTATGAAATTTTGTTTTTTTTTTTTACACTTTTTCACCTACTAACAGCTCTAATTATTGACCAATGGAATTGTTTCACTTGTCGATCAATGGAGCTGTTTGTAGTTGCCTTTAATATAGTAATAGATAGATAGATAATAGATGATACGAAACATTAACGATACCATCTAGATACTTGACATTTGTAATTGATTAAGATATGTTTTTGAAAATCTACCAAACTCCAATTATACGTGAACCATTTTCTAATGAATTTAATTTTCATCTATCCTCAGTATAAAAGCATGTATTTTACACATATATTCAATTAGAAATTATTACATTATAAAAAGTAATTAATTTTCAAACTCAGTACTTCTAAAGTTATATAAATACATGAATCTGATTCAATCAGTACTAATCAATCATAATCTATATATTAAAGAAGACTATTTTACTTTACGTTTTTTCAACACAATAAATTAGAGCAATATAATTATATCACTGTTATCAGATTTTAATGTCCTACAATAGAAAAAGATTATTAGTTTTTTATTGTTGTAATATAAAAAAATAGTTGGAGAGTAAATTCTTTTACACGGTTAGTATATCAAAATTAAACCCTTTTCTAATTTAGCATAACAAGTGGCCAGTATACTATTAGTACAGTTAACATTCCACATAATAACAGTTAGTGAAAACTGTTAATGGAGTGATAAAAGAGTAAATGTGACTAATTTGTAATTTTTTAAAATTAATTTGATTGATAAAATTTTTCCATGTTGAATGTGAAAAATGATTCATCTAATTTGACTATTAATCCATATTTTTAAGTATAATAATAAAAAGAGAAAAACTCCAAAGCTAGCAATTTTAATTTTAAGTAAGAGAAAGTATAGGGAGCCCACATATACACAGAGCCAATGGGAGCCCAAAAAAAAAACATACACCCTAATTCTAAAACATACACACACACACAGAGAGTGAAGGAGAGGGGGAAGATGACCGCACCGGCAGGGCTGGGTGCCGCCGCTGCCATTGTGAAGAGAGACAACGAAAACCGCTGCCACCGTCATGAAGAGAAACAACGAAAACAGAGTGAGGGAGTCCAAGGGAAAATGGCAGACCATGGGAGGATGCGACGTGAAGAGGGAAGGGTCTGCACCGCCATACCGTCATCGCCGGGCTTCACCATCATCAACACCGTCGTCATCCCGTCGCCGTCGCCGCGCCGTCACTGGTTCGTGCAGATCCGGCGGGCACCACCGCCACAGGTCGTCTTCTTCTTCTTCTTCTTCTTCTTCTTCTTCTTCTTCTTCTTCCAATTCTTCTTCCGATCTGATTGTGGTGTTGGTGTTAGTATCATTGTTGTGTGGTGGTTGTAATGGTGGTGGTGGTGGTGAGGTGATGGTGCTTCTTCCGAAACCACTGTTTAGAGAACATTCACAAATAGAAGCCGATGCGTGAAATCTCGGCAAGTGCATCGAATCGTTCAAGTAATACCACGGTGAAGTGGGTATCGTTCCCACGAGAAATAAAGGACCAAGCAATACTATCCCTTAATTAAACTAAGCAGATTCGAATAAAACCTTGAGAGTGTGATGATGTATGATTCAAAAATTATAAGAAAAGAAATAAG
>JASCZI010242313.1:12517-31940 GCA_036250425.1 Stylosanthes scabra | reverse complement strand
GAGAAGTTACCTGAGGGAGAGCGGAGAAATGAAAGGAGAGAATGGGGAGAAGGAGGAGAGAGAGAGGAGAGAGTGACGAGAGAGTGAGAGAGTGAGACAGAATGAGGGGAGGCTGCGGGACGGGCTATTTATAATGCCCCGAACTGGCTGCAGTTCGCCTAGACATTAGGCGAACTGAGCCCATGGTCACAGTTCGCCTAGTGTCTCGGCGAACTGTGACCAAAAAAAGTTGGATCGTCGTAATTAATGTGATGTTAATTTTTTTTGGGAAATAAAATATTTATTTATTTTATTCCAGAAAATTTTCCCAGTTTGTACTGCTAGGTTTTCTAATCCATCAAATAGAAATTTGATACCCTAGTCAAGAATCACAATAGACATGAGAGCATTGTGGATATTCTAATCCTTGTGAATTAGATGTTATCAATATCAATTAATGATGAAATTGAAAAACATAAACATAAAAGCATTTAACATTAGCAATAGAAAGAGATTAGATATTAATTAGAATGTGGTTAAATGTTTCAACTGACGATATAATTGATAGCTACTAAAAGGAGAAACATTTTAAAATGAGTTATACGATTATTATGATAATTCCCTTAATTTCAAGGTTTATGTTACAGTAAAAGTTTAATTACAAAGATTGACAAAGTAATTAAATCATAAATTCATTATTATGATTTATTTTGTCTACATCATATGTGAAATTTTGTCCTAAGTAATTTAGTCTCTTAGGTATCGTTTAACAAAAATACTGCCACAACACCATATGTACATTGTTTGTTTTTTGAGATGCAAACTGAAAAGAAATATCGTTAGACACACTTATCCACAATAGATGTGTACTCTTCAAATTGGTAAGACATAGTTATTTTATTTGAGACACAAATCAAAATGTATATTTGGACAATTTTCTCCTCTCTACTTTTTGAAAATTCCAAAACTGCCCAAACACAAATTCACGTTCATCTTCTCTTCTACTCTCCCTCTCTCCTCTCATTACTACTGTGCAATGTAAATCCCAAACCTGCAGTTAACCAAAATGGCGCGATTACTTAATAATCTGTGCCACTCAAGCGCTATGACTACGATAGGGACCCAAACCCAAATGGATACGATGGCCTTGGAACTTGGGACTTTCGCTGAGATATTTAAACTCAGTGGATTTTTCTAGGTGGAACCAGCCGATCAGCCAGTTCAAGCTGTGCCGGAACCCGCACCGTTAACTTAATTAACGGTACCGGCTTAATGCCGTCAAAAGTAAAACGAAGTGAAAACGAAGGTATGAGTGCGGTCACGAAAATGTTTAGGACATGAACGCGAACATCCGCGTTAAAGATTTGGCCCAGAACGGACCAAACCATGTAATTACGGAACTGCCACTCATTAATGGCTATAAATAGCCTTCAGCTTCTCTTTCCTTCTCATTTGCTGAGAGTTGCTTCCAGAATTGACTCAGAGTTGATTCAGAAGCAACTCTGGCACTATTCACCCCACTTTTTGGTGGTCATATCTTCCACACCGGAGCTCCGATGGACGCACCGTTTGTGGCTACGCTAAGCTCTCGTCTTCCTCTACATTTCTATCCCACTTTTGAGGTATGAGTATCTCGTTTTCTTTTCCATTTTTCCCCCTTCAAACCTGTGAAAGTTTTGAGCTTGGGTGTTTTTGTGTTTCCGAGATTTTTGTCGTTCCAAGAGCGTTCTAGCTCGAGTAAGGGCCATGAATTACCACCCATATGGTTGAATGAAGGTACAAGCAACCACAACCTCCATTCTTGTGCTTTATGAATCCTAAATCCATGATATTTGGGAATTCTTGTGTTATTAGGTGTGGTATGCGTTGGTAGAAGCTAAGGAAGGGGTAGATGGAGCAATAGCAAGCTTGAGGATGCAATAGGAGTGATGGGTGTGAAAGGTTGTGCTTGGATGCTCAAATGGAGCGGTGGAACCGCGTATGCATGTTTTGAGCTCGGAATCCAGGTACGGTTTAGGGCTCGTTAAGGTAAAAGGTAACCTAGCATGATAAACTAGGTTAGTTGGACCTAGAATGAACCCTAAAAGTGAGTTAAAACAAAGAGAAATTAGGAATTTAATGGTGATGTTGTATTAAATGTTTGGCTTATGTTGGTTGATGATGAGAATTGTATGAAATGTGTATGTATGCCCAAATGATTTGAGAAAATGAATAAGTACTGATGCATGAGATGGGAATTGAAGGAACACGATTTGAAAACCTAGCTATGTTTTGAGAATGAGGATTGAGTTGGGAGTGTGTGGAAAGCACACAAATGAATTTAGATTTTGTTTAAAAGAGAAAATGAATGTTTTTGGTGTTCACTAAAAATCAGTTTTATGCCATTTTCAAAGAGTTTTATAAAGGGTTTTGATTCATGAAAACAAATAGGGAACAAGTGATTTTAAAGGTTGATTCTTAGACTAAACAATGCTTTTGAAATGATGGGATTTGGTCTTGTGAGCAAGAAGTTTTGAGTGTTTAAAGATTCAAGAAAAAACTTTGAAAATCCTGCAATTGCAGGTTCTTGCTGGAATCGACTCTGCACTGCACAGAGTCGACTCTTGGGGCTTTTATTTGGAACAAAAACGAGTTTTTGAGTATTAAGAGTCTACTCTTGAAACCTGAGAGTCGATTCTTAATTGGACAGAGAGGCCAAACCCAACTTCTATGCGTCTCAGGGAATCGACTCTAACCCTTCAGAGTCGACTTTCCTGGGAGCAACTTCTATGTTAGATGTTTCTAAGAGCCACGAGTCGACTCTGAAGGGTTCTACAGTCGATTCTTATTTGGACAGAAATGAATTTGGTTTCAAAACGTTGCAGGGAGTCGACTCTGAGTAGTTCGAATTGACTCCACCTTTCAAAATGAATTTCCAAGGGGCATGCGAATCGACTCGGGAGATACCAGAGTCGATTCCCATGTGCCCAGATTTCTAATGGTGTTCAAAAGCTTTACAGAGTCGACTATTGCTCTTCAGAGTCGATTCTAATAGCAATGTTTTGAGGTTTCAAATGAATTTAGAGAACAAGAAGAGCATTCCACACCTCCCATGAATAATTACATCTCATGTATAGTGCATTGCCTTGTGGAAGATTTTTTTGTATGTATTGAATGAATTCCGAATATGGTCTCCTCAAGATGTACGATGAACGTTACGTGAGTCAGTGATGCATGAGCATCATTGTAGATAAAACCTCCTAATTCATGTTGTATTCTTCACCTAATTTACTTAGATTCATGCTAAAATTGGTAAAAATAGTATAAAATGTTATTGCATGTTTAAATATGAGAAAACATTGGTACTTTGAGTATTTTATTGTTAAATTACAGGAAAAATGGATAAAGGAAGCTTGAGGAGCAAGAAACGGAGTTTTGGAGCAATTCTCGACAGAGCCCCACGCCTAGGCGTGGCGCTCAACGCCTAGGCGTCCAAGACAGGACCTGAAGGAAAGCAATCCATGTCTAGGCGTGGAAGCCAACGCCTAGGCGTAGCCTAGCACACTCCAAGCCTCCAGAGACACTCAAAGCCAACGCCTAGGCGTGGAAGCCAACGCCTAGGCATGGCCAAGCATCCAGAGCTCAAAGTATAGGCGTGATATCAACGCCTAAGCATCCAGTGACAACCCAACATCCACGCCTAGGCGCCAGAGCCAAAGTCTAGGCGTGGGAGGTTCTATTTAAAGGAAAGCAAGCCAAGTTTGGAAGCAGAGGCCCACGCCTAGGCGTGGAAGCCAAAGTCTAGGCGTGGGAACACTCTGTTCTTGGGCAGAATTGGAATTTCATTTCCAATGCATTTGTATTTCATTTATTCCTTATGTAAACCTATATATAGATGGAAAACTTCACATTAGAAACACATTGTATATTTGGATCATTTTCATACACACTTAGATCATACTGTTTCATTCTTAGAGTTTTTAGGAGAGAATTCATTCTTAGTTTCTCTCTAGTTTAGTTTAGTTTCTTTTGAAGTTTTCCATCACTTTCTTGTAACTTTCATTTCAATTAGTAAAGAGGAAATTCAGTTCTACCTTCTCTTCTTTGAAGATTCCATCTTTTCTACATTTTCTTTGAAGTTCTTTGAATGTTCATGTATTCAAGAACCATCTTCATACACTTCTTGAAGTCATTCATCATTATGAGTGGCTAAACTCACTTGAAGATTAAGGAAGAGGAGCTCTATTCTATCAAGCCAATGGATTAATTCAATCACATATGCAAATCTGCAAGTTCTTCCAATTATTCAAAGGATTCTTCTTGTTCATCAATTCAAGGATCAAGATAACCAAGAGGTATAATTGGTTCTTACTTTGGTTTAGTTTCTATACCGGTTCATGAGATTAAACATATTATTTGATGGTTTATGCATTGTCTTTGTTGATGTTTAATTGAATAAGTGACATGAAATTTGGTCTTGCATTGATCTTGATAGCATAAACTAGTTCAAGAATGATCTTTCATGTGTGTTCTTTGCATTAGAGATGATGTATTTGAATGTATGTGCCATTATATGAATCTGAATTTTTATCACATAGATGATTGATTTGCTTCTTGTTTGATTTTTTGTCATGATTGTTTAAAGATTCGGTTGTTGACGAATAATCGATTTTTCTTGTTTTGAATTGTTGAGTTCGAGAGAATAGGCATTCAAACATTTTCAAGAATCATTCTATGTTTCTTTATGTGACCTAGAGATAGGCATGTGATTTGATATGCATTAGAATCTTTGATGATTATATGAGGTTTGCATGAGATTGAATATGTGACATATTAATTCTTTCCATGGATCTTGTTTGTTGTTAAAGGTTTAAATCATGATGTGTGCATTATCTTTTTGCTTGTTTGGTTAGTCAAGAGATTGATGATCAAGTAGGTTGAAGAGAAACTAGATTGCTAAGAGATTAGGATTTAGTTACACTAGGATTATTCATGGTGAATTGTTGTAGGTATTACTTGCAGAAAATTATTAGTAACTATTGGATTATGAAGTTGTGTTTATGAGTATCTCCAATCCCTTAATCTTATTTTCATTTCATAAGTTCTTGTTCATTAACATTTACATTTGCATAATTCTTTGACATTGTTTAGTTGTTATTCATCACATTCTTGCTTTCTTTTGCATTTGTTTCTTTAGTTTGAAGGTGTTGCATTAATTTCATATAAGTTCATTGGATCTACTTAGAGGAACATGCATCGGAAATATTGGTTAATTCCCTTCTCCTCGTTAGGAACGATTATCCACTCACGTGGTATTACTTGATCCGATACACTTATCGAAATGTTGAGAGATCTTATTTGTTAAAAGATTTTCGTACATCAGTCAGGAAGTGAATGAGGGGATCTACAGGATCAACTTTCCTGCTTCTGGCAATAGCGGGCTCTCAATCGTAAAAGGGTGCTCAAGGAACACCCATGTCGTGAAATATCGGCACATGATGATCACATGGAAACCCCCAATTATAAAGATTGAGCAAGCGCTGGGGCGTTATGTAGCGTCCTCGGGGAAGTACGTGCTAGGAATGACCCGGGATATATACTGGATCGGTCGGGTTGGCTAATATAACCGACCAAATGAGCTCATTTAGCCATAGGGCACGCATCATATGCAATTGGTTGACATTGTTTGCGATTGATTGTCTGGTAGAATGTAATTGTATTTGCTATTTGTCTTGTAATGAATGTTTGTGTGAATTGACTGTGATTGTGCTACTGCGAATTTAGAGTGATGATAGGTTATGGAAGGAGGAATAGGGTATCAATGATTAAGAGGAAGTGGCAGGATAGAAAGATGCAATGATTAGAAGGATAGTACTTATAAGGTGAACCTACTGTGATTAGAGAGAGTTGTATGCTACGTTATGCGAGAATATTCTGAGAAAAACCTGAGTGTACGTGTAGGATTGCCTTGGTAATCCTGCTAGTTTACCTTATGCAGTATTGGTGCCTCTACCGTACTGAGAATCCGGTGATTTGGGATTCTCACCCATATTTGTTCACATGCTTTTCAGATGCAAGTTCTCGTTTGGAATGCAAGCGAAGCAACGTTTAACGCTTTACGAGTTTCAGAGTCTCTCCACTATGTTGTAACGAGTTGTTGTCATGTATGGAGAAATAGAAAACGTATCTGTATAGAGTTATTATTATATGTATTATACAAGTGTTATAGCCTAAGCTTCGTAGGTTGGTGTAAGAAGTTCAAGAACTATTTGTAAATTATTACTTCAATAATAAAAGTAAGTTTTGTATCTTATGGTGCATGGCTCTATTTTATTATGAAATTCTAGGTGTACCAGTTGGTTTTCAAACGAATATAGTAAAAAAGTCGTAACCACTAATATTGGTTAATTATGTCCGTGGCATGGTTAATCGGTATTAGGATGTTACGTACAACCTCTCATCCCCCAAATCAATTGCATCCAGGGTCGAATTCAGGAAAATTACTCTGGGTCAAAATATATATAATATAAAATCATAAATAAATTATAATCTAAAATGGAATAAAAAAATATAATGATAGAAAATGTATATACATTTTAACGACGCAGTGGTACACGACAGTTTTTCATATCATAAAACTCATCAATAATTGAATCTGTGTCAAATCTTTCAGCAATCTTCTTTTCAATGTAAATCAAAAGACAATTAGCAAGAAATTCATCTTCCATTTTGTTTCTAAGTCTATTCTTCACAATATTTATAGCTGAAAAACATCTCTCAGTAGTAGCGGTTGAAACAGAGAGAGTTAATACCAAGCGAATCAAACGATCTATCAAAGGATATGTTAAAAACTTTCCGGTCTTCATTAACCCTTGGCATAACTCAGAAATTGTGCACAACTTACTTAATTCAACATGATTAGGGACATCAAATTCATAATGTTGAGCTTGCATTCTAATGTAAAATTTCTCTTGGTCATTGAAGTCATCTAGATAAAATCATTCTACTAATTCACATACTTTGTTGACATTAAAGAATTTATAATTATCAGTTGGATCTAAAGTTGAACTTAAAGTAAACAAGTCCACCATATTATCATTGAATCTTCCATTAAGATCTTGCAACTGTGTGTCAATTGCAGCAAGAAACAAATTAACACGATAATGATGCTCCACTGAAATCTAATCAATAATTTTTCGATGTCGACCTCTTCTAGGGATATGCAGTGTATTCATATCAGGTACTTCAACTTATGTTTCTCACAAAATAATGTAACTTCTTTTATGAAAGGCTCCCACCCCGATTCTCTCATTCTTTGGATTAAGGTCTTCGTAGTATAAACTAGAGATAAAGCATTTAATATGTCTTGATTTTTGCGTTGCAAAGCTTGGCAAAGATCATGACTAACTTCCAAAATATTTCTCATCAAATGTAAAACAAAGACAAATTCAAAGGATGTAATAGCATCATAAGCAGCACTAGCATCACCACGGGTGGAGAAATTACCTTCTTCAGAATTCTTTTCGATAACTTCACAAGTAACATCAAACATGCATAGCAAGTTGCGTACAAAATTCAAATGAAACCCCATCTAGTATCTCTAGCTCTTTGCAAAGTACCAATTTTATTAAGTCAACTACCTGTTGTAATCTCATTGTTGACAATTTGGTTTGCAACATTGTTTGCTTGAGCAACCCTTAATTGATAATGACGTTTGGGAGAAACAGTCACAACATTCACAATTAATTAGAGTTTAGAAAAGAATTGATGAACATAACAAACTTCTTTGGTTGCGGAAACAAGTGCTAATTATAATCGATGAGCAAGATAATGGATGTAATAAGCAAAAGGACAATCTTTAAAAAATAGAGCTTGTAATCCATTCCACTCGCCACGCATATTACTAGCCCCATCATACCCTTATCCCCTAAGATTCTGAACATCAAAATTGTGACGAGAAAGAACTGATGAAATTTCTTCTTTCAATGTTAAAGAACAAGTATTAGAAACATGAACAAGATCAAAAAAAACTTTCTTGAACACAACCATTCTTGTCTACAAATCTCAAAACTACTCACATTTGTTCCCGCTTTGACTCATCTCTTGTTTTATCAATAATTATGCAAAATTTAGAATCACCAATTTCTTCACGGATTACGCACTTTTTTGGAAAAGATTTATAAAATATATTTTTGAACATTAGGAGATATATATTGAGTATTTCCAGGAGCATTTTCAAGGACAACATTATTCACATCCTGATTATAAGAAGCTAAAAGCTTAATTAGCTCAACAAAATTTCCCCTATTCAAAGATTCTAGACTTTCATCGTGGCCTCCAAATGCAAATGCTTGAAATGTAAGCCACCAGATAGCCTCCACTGATGCCTTCAACCTTAAACGGTTATTTGTAATAGTTTCATCAGTATGCCTACCAAGAGCTTTGTCTATATGACTAGTTTGAGCCTTTAAATCATCACAATATTTCACACATAAATTATGAGGAGAATTAGGCACAGAACCCTCATGACCTACAAATGCACAATTCACCCCACCTACTTTCTTCCAATTACTAAATTCTAACTCTGAAAATGCAATTTTTCCATCATTGCGAACACCATGATATCTACTAAACAAGTAGCAAGGCAAATAATAAGCAGCATCATTTTCTGGTGAATATTCTAACCAACTAGAGAATTTTTTAAACCAAGATGATTGACAATATCAACGACGATTGCCAATATCAGAAGCTGGATAACTAATATTTGTTGGTTGGTATGGTCAATCTATTATGTAAGATCATCTCCTTGTATATTTCCCAAGCTTCATAAAGAGATTCTCCATCTTTCTGAGCAAAAGACTGGATGTCATGTTTGAGCTTCGCAAGCTTCTGAGGGGGAAAGAACTTGGATAAGAACTTGCTGACCAAATCATCCAAAGTAGTAATGCTTCCAAGAGGTTGAGAATTCAACCATTGTTTCGCTTTTATCCCTAAGAGAGAATGGGAAAAACCTCAGCTTGATGGCATCATTAGAGACACCATTGCACTTCAGTATATCACAAAGATGTAGAAAAGTGGCTATATTCTGATTCAAATCATCAAGAGGACTGCCACTAAACTGATCTTGCTGAAGAAGGTGAATCAGTGAAGGTTTCAACTCAAAATTGTTAGCCTCTACAGTAGGCCTAACAATACTGCTTCCACAGCTAGCAGTAGTAGGAACAGTGAAATCTGCAAGAGTTATTCTTTGATTATTATTGGCATCGTCCGCCATGTTGTCTTGGATTTCCTCTTGAAAGATTTCCGCTACAACCTATTCTTCAGAAAATTCTTCAGAAAAATTTCCCTCAGAAGGCTCTTCTTGAATAGCATTTTTAGTTTAACCTTATTTCTATTCTTTGTCAAAGTCCTCTCAATTTCAGGGTTATACTCAAAGAATTTCCTGTCTCTATGGTTGCCCTACATACACAAGTAACCAAAACAATCAAAGAGGAAACTTCCAATGTCACAGTGAAGGAAGTCCCAAATCAAACCAGAAAAACAAAAAGGTCTAAGTTAGAGAACTTATTAATACTATGTTGTTAATCCTAATTAATCCTCGGCAACGACGCAAAAAATTTGATGCCCAAAATCATTTCGGAGTTTTGGAGCTCCACCGGCAAGTGCACCGGATCGTATCAAGTAATACCAAGATGAGTGGGTATCGTTCCCACGAGGATTAATAGACTAAGCAATAATGATTAATTAGTTCTTTAATTAGACAAAATCAATTATTAAAGGTGGTGGCGAATCTGTATCAAATCAAATCAAATGAAATCATGCAAAATCTCACAAAATCTCATGGAATCTCACAAAATCAATAACATGCAATTAACTAATGAACTTGGGCAGCAAGTAATCAAAACAATAATGCGAAACAATGATAAGAAATCAAGCCAAGGAATCAGAGATGTTCACTCAATCAAAACCCTAATTCAATTATCCACTTTCTTCTCATGCAAGTAATTCAATTCACAATGAATCCTAATTAACTAAACCCTAATATCTTAGTGATTTAGTTTCCTCTAATTCAATTAATTATTAATCTCTTAATTAATCAAAGAATTAGAAGATGAAGAACAGATCCGATTCAAGGTTGTGAAATTCAAAAGTGGTTTTAGATTGAATTTTATGTCACTTATTCAACCTAACTCTAATCCAATTGAATTTCCACACACCAATTGCACAAAGATTCAAATCCCTATCTCTAGCTCAATGAATAATTGTGAAAAGCAATTCTCAAACACATTCAATTTTAGATTTTTTCAAATACAAAAATTGAAAGCATAGAACCAATTACCTCTCGGTGAGATTGATCCTTTGATAAGTATGAACC
This sequence comes from Stylosanthes scabra, assembly GCA_036250425.1. NCBI lineage: Eukaryota > Viridiplantae > Streptophyta > Magnoliopsida > Fabales > Fabaceae > Stylosanthes > Stylosanthes scabra. Next base: position 21,607 of record JASCZI010242313.1, on the reverse strand, counting down.
GAGAAAAGCTTTTTGAAATTGAAATCAACTTGCACTTGAAGGAAAGTGAAACTTGAATTAGAAATCTATGCTGGGATGAATAGAGCTCCTCATCCTCAACTTTGGAAAATTAGTTGCTCATAGCCGAGAGCGAAATTTCAAAATTAGGGTTCAAACGTAGAAAACTGAAACTGAAATTAGGTCTCATAGAGGTGCCAAATCTCTCAAATTCTAACCTATTTATAATACTTACTAATCCTAGTTTCTAACCTAATTCTCATGGGCCAAATGCAAATTAAACTAAACCTAATACAAATTACAATTTACTGATAGTAAAACTTAAATTCTGCAAAACTTGATCTTGGGTTTGCCTTTGGTGAGGTATGGTGGACCAGTTTGGACCAAGTTTGGAACTTGGTCCAAACGTGGCTTCATTGATGCCTTGGGAAGCTTGCCCTTGACTTGGTGATGATGCTTGGCTCAGGTTTGGCCCACGTTGGAGACGTGGTCCAAACGTGGCCTTGTGGTGACTTAGGGAGCTTGAGCATGGCCTTGGTTGAACCACGTTTGGTCCAAACGTGGCTTCCTTGGTGTCTTGAGGAGCTTGGTGAGCCTTGGGAACACTAGGGTGTGTCACGTTTGAGCCAAGTTTGGACTTGGTCCAAACGCGACTTGGTGAGGCTTGTGGTGAGCTTGGTGAGCTTGCCATGTCCTTAGATAGGCTACGTTTGGTCCAAGTTTGGAACTTCGTCCGAACGTGGCTCATGTTATTCCAGGGTGAACTTCTGAAATTTCTTGCTTTCTTCTTCCTCAAGGTTCCTCATTTGCTTTTTGTGTTTTCTTTGAATTCCTGCAAAACAGTTGACCAAATACTCAAAGCTATGTATAATTAAGAATTTTATGAGTTCATTGACATGATATTACCAAATTAGACGTCACTTTCCTGAATCTTTTTCTAGTAAAAAGATATCAACATCCTTTTCTATTTGTGAAACTTTAGCTTCATGTTAATGTGTATCTTGAATAAGATTAGAGGGTTCACTTACTTGAACTTCCTGTGAAATAGGAATAGAAGGCTGATTGACTTGACCCTCAATATTATTATCATCAGTTTTTCTCTTAAAAATTGCATCTATTTTGCTTTGCTTTCTCATCACAGAATACTATAGTTTTTTTACCTATATTATAAAAAATAAAAAAGAAATTAAATTTCATATGTTAGAATTTAAATCAATATAATAACTTGTAATTTATAAACATTAAGTGTTAAAATTAAATATACTAACCTTTTATTTTTATGAACTTTTTTCTTTTGTTGTCTTTTTTATTTTGGCAGTATGCTATTCCTAAAAATAAAGATAAAATATACAATGTTGATTAAAATATTGCAAGTGAACAATTCAATCTAAACAACAAAATACGATAAAATAAAATTCACTTGAAATATGAAAAAAAAAAAAACAATGAAGAAGTAAGGAATAACTAACTATTTCCAAAAGAGATAATTTGGTCAATGTGAGTCAAGATTCAATGCTCAACTACTCAAAGTGTTGTGCAATCCAATGCTCACTTAGGAATTCAATAGGAATTGGGTTACTGAATTGCAAATAAGGATTTCTAAGAGCAACTTCAATGGTCATCATTTTGAGTTCCTCGTCTGACACATTACACAGAAGGATTTGGAACTTAGCATTGGAGGAAGGTTGCGTGAGCGTCTTCATGGGCCCAATGAAGCATAGTCCTTGCGCAGAGAGCTCCAACTTTAGTTAAAAAATAATATAATAATCAATGTAAATGTTATAATGCAACGGTAATAAGTAAAAAATTATAGTAAATTAATTTATTTTATCTATAAATACTAACTACAAACACTTTTATTTTCACACCTTCTTTCATTTTTCTTCAACATTTTTCAGATTTGCTCTACCAAAAAATGGATCTCAATCAGTTTAACTCTTTTTTCAATTACTTGTAAAATTATTCTCAAAATCCAAACACCCAATAATTCCAATCTTCAAATTCTCAAAATCCAAACCAAAACTTCACACTACCTAATACATTTCCAACTCAAAACCCACAAAATATGCATAATTTCAATTTTCCAGTTCCTTATAATATTCAACAACATATTTTTCCACCACATAACCAAAATGCACAAACACCTCAGTATCCGTTCTCAACCATGTTTAACCCCTTGATTGGCAATATGTCCCCAACATGTTTTCAGTTTTCGTCTCAATCTAGTGCATCAAGGTCTGACTCAGTCGGTCTTGATGCATCTTCTAACCCATCCCCTCAAACTCCGATATATTCTAGTCCGAATTTGCAACATTTCGATTTTGTGAACACTCGTGGATTAGAAGCCATCGATCTCAATGATGATGAAATTGAGAATAAGAGGCAACGTAGCACTCCACTGTGGTAATGGGAAGAGGATGAAATGATGGTTAGTGCGTGGTTGAATATTTCAACCGATCCTGTAGTCGGTACCGACCAAAAGAGTGACACATTTTGGAATCGGATAACAAATACTGTGAATAATGCAATCCAACGATGAAAAGGTGAACAGTTGCAACTAAGAAACGAGGGTATAAGTTCATCAAAGCAGTTGCAAAATTTGCTGGTTGCTATGATCAAGCTACTCGAAACATAAGGAATGATTCAAATACTAATGATATAAAGGAGTTGGCATATAAAATCTATTCCGATAATTATGGTAAGAAATTCACTGCATCACGTCACTATGCGTAAGAGAATTGAATTGCAATGGTGGTGCACATGTTTGGTTTTAATTAAAACCTTAATAATTTTAAAAAAAAAAGATATTTGGGCCCAACAATTTTTATTGGGCTTTTATTATTAGAGATTTAGATTGAACTTTTAACTATATTAGAGATTTAGATTGAATTTTAACTATATTAAATTAGCATTGGGTATAAATTATTAATATAAAAATATTTTTAAATTATAATATAATATCATATATTATTAATTTTTCATTACTACTGAATTTTTTTTCAAAAAGCTGGGAGGCCAAGGCCCATGCTACTCCCTGGGTCCGCCTTTGATTACATCTCTGTCCTCCATCATGCTAGATCTTCATCTTCCTTTTTTCGATTGTCATCCACGCTCCGTAACCGTAGACAAGAAGAAGATTGTCATTGTTGTGTGAAGGTTGTCATTGCACAAAGAAGATCATTATTGCTCATTCTCTTTCTACCTCTCTCTTTCTCTTCGCCTTTCTCTACCTATCTTCTCTGTTGCTATCTTCCTGCACCACTGTTGCTAATCTCCACCATGCTTCTGATTCTCGGAATTTTTTCCCATATTATGTATATTTTTAGTTTTTTATTTATTTAGATTTTGATTTAAGTTTTTTTTTGTTGGGTTAAAAATTTTAATAGTGGTGGTGTAATTTGTATGAAGGGTAATATTAATATTTCATTAAGACTGTAATTTGTGTACTCTGTCCTGTGCTTGGTTAACAAACTAAGCTAAAAATTTTATGTCTTATTATGTCATGTTTTTAGTTTTAATGTCTTTGGATTTATGTCTCTAAGGTAGCGTTTGGTTAGTGATATTGGGACTGAGAATATAAGACTAAAACTCAGTATTGTGTTTGTTGGACAGGAACTGAGACTAAAATTTCAGTCTCAGTTTCCAAAATTCCAGTATTTTCAGTATCTCCAGTTAGTAGGAATTGAGGGACTAGGGACTGAGACTGAAACTTTAATAATATTTATTATTCAAAATACCCTCCTTTAACCCTACCCTTTTTCTTCCTCCCACTGCTAATAGTGGCTTCTTTTTCTTCCATTTGCTAACACACCACTATCCTCCTCCTTCTTCTTCTTCTTTTTCTTCTTCTTCTTCTTCTTCTCCACTACTCTATTCCCTCATCCAGCGTTGTTCTTCGCAGAGAGAAGAATAATGAGGGTGGCGAGCACGACTCCTTCTTCCATCACCGGTGACGTCACTGTCTCAATCTTCTCCTTCTTCTAACCTCCTCTTCCACGATGAACTTATCAAAACCTCCATTTTCGAGATCTCTTTGCTCTGGTTGTTGTTGAAGATGGCACATTTAACAATAAAAGAACATTTGAAGTTATGTATTGATCAGATCTAAATCATTAATTTTTCTTTTTTGAGATTCAAATTTCAATCCAGCGTGATATTTTCGATTATTGATAATCGCATGGAGTCCTATCCATTTGAGCACGTAGAGAAATTCTCGACCCTGGCCCTCAAGTGCTGTGAAGATGAGCCAGAAGCACGGCCTAAAATGACAGAGGTGGTTACGGAACTGGGAAACATATTGTCCATGATGCCGGAATGGGATACCCGGAGAGATTAAGCATGGAAGGGGAAGGGGCATACGAATTGGGTTTTTTTTTTCATTTTTTTAATTTAAAAAGAGCATTTTAGTCATTTAACTTATTTTAGTCTCTGTATTTATCATAAATCAAACATGATACTGAGACATAACTCAATTTAATATACTTTAAACCAAATACAATACATAAATCTAATTTAGTCTTAATCTCTCAGTCTTTATCCTTCAGTCTCAGTCTCTCAGTTTCAATCTTCTTCCAAATGTTACCTTTGATTTTGAAGATTGAAACTAAGACTGAGGGACTGAAACTTAATATTGTATTTAATTGGCAGAGCCAATTTATTTTTTCAGAATTTCATTATTTTTACTAACTCCAAAAAGTAGAGATTGAGAGGACTGGAATTTTTGAAAAGATGACTGAAATTTTAATAATTTTTTTATTAAAATATCCTCACTCAATATTAAAATTTTTAATATTAATATTTTTTTCTTTTCTATTGACTTAATTCAATATTTATTTTTCAATTTCTATGGTTCAATCTCCCAATCTCCATAACTTAATTTTTGTCTCTTTGCCAACCAAACCAATCATAGCCTAGCAAGGATTCATTAAGTTGTTTAAGCGAATTCGATAATTAAACACTGGCATAAAACTTTTTGGATTAGATCAAAACGAAATTCTTTCAAAAATGTGACAAATATTAACAAACTTTATCTTCACGCTTCACTGTGTGGACAAATATGTCACTGAATTCAAGTAGCCATACAAAGAGCTCTACTAGCGTGTAGAAGTAGAAACTCATAACTATCCTCAAACTCAAATCCTTGTCAGACTGGGAAAAAGGCCCCTCAGATGTGGCCAAGCCTCTATCTACCACGTGGACCAAAAACAAAAACCCTTCAAACCATTCCCACTTTCCATTTTCATGTGGCTCTCTCCTCTTTCTCATCCCACCACACACCCCTGCAAATCCCTCTCCAATTTTTTTAAAATAAAAAATATAATAATTATAATTAAACAGCTAAATTCTGACGCAGTGGTTGGTTATTCCAGTTATTTGATCCCAACACGCAATAATTTTATCAAGAAATGCCTTTAATTCTTTCCTCAATTTAGGGTTCCAACTCGCAACTTCAGTTTGTTCCCTACATCCATGGAATCTATCTGCTCAACCTCGTTCTCCTTACACACCGTTCCACACCGCCACTCGAAGAAACCACGTGCCAACAACACTATGCTGCTAACTTCAGTTCCTTTTTCTTGCTCATCTTCTTTTTCTTCTTCTTCTTCTTCTTCTTCTTCTGAGTTTCAATCGTTGCTGCTTCGTCGGAGAAAGGTGAAGAAGCTATTGAGAACGACGATTTCGTGTTCTGCAGCGACGGGAAGTGCTGCATCAAACGGCGCCGTTTTGAGCACTGTGAAGGATGTGTTACAGTTGAAAAAACCGTCGAACAGCGCGCTGGAGCAGCTTGACATCGAGCGTGGCGTTTGCATCCCTTTCCGCAAGTACTCTCCCGAGACAGTATGATTTTTCGTTATATCACTGTTCGTTCTCTCTTCAAGTTTTCTGTTTTCTCATTTCTTATTTGCTTTTGATTTTGCATTGACGTGTTTGTCAAAGTTAATCTCTATTGCGTAGTGGCAAACTCTAACTAAATAATAATGAATAGAAATTTAGTTTTTAAACTATTTTTAATTTTGTTTTATTTTTATGTTGTAACTTCCGAATTATACCGTCTTCGTAGTCTTGAAGCGTGTATCTTGTACAATCTTGAGATTGTTGCTACAGTTTGACCGAGTGAAGTGTGGATTTCTATCGTTTACTGTAAACTTTTGTGAGATCATGCTAAGATCAACTTTGTGAATTAATGATAGAGATCTACATTTGACATGGTCAATTGGAATTTTCAATTCATACAATAGCAAGAGAAACTGAGAAAGAGAGATTGTATCTTCAGTTGTAATTTTGTAATTGCTCAAGAAATATAATATATAATTATTATTATTATGAAGTATGTAGAACTATTTAGGTAGGTTTATTTATTCATTTTCATAGGATCTAGTCAATTCCTTCAATTTTGGTAGTTATATTTTTAATGGTTTACTTGCAAGCTGGGTTTAGTGTATGGCATTAGGACAGTCTGATTTATGTAGCTCACCCCACCAAGCGGGGGGAGATGAGTCTTATTTGTGGTGGTTGTGGTGCATATGTGAGATCTTTGAAACTAGGAAGGGTGTACTTGAAGCTTACATGATGTCTACATGTGGGGAAATTATACTTTATTTTTATATTCTCTACATTTTGAATACTGAAAACATGTTAGTTGGCACTTGACATGAATATAACTCTCGTAGTAGATGATATTTATCATCTCTTTATTTATGTTTCTAACTTGAAGTAAATTTTCATTTGAATACTTTTCTCTTATTGTTAATAAGGTGAGGAATAAGGTACTAGAATCAAGAGGGGCTATATTGTCGCTTATGTTACGGGGAGTTGAGATAGTTTGGAGTCTGGGCTTCTACTGGTCTACCTTGGCATATGATTTCCTGGTTGGAAGGGATGAAGAGGTTGTTCCGTATCGTGCTCGACAGCTTAGGAACCTCTTGTGCAATCTGGGACCTTCTTTTATTAAAGCTGGTCAGGTGTGTTGTTTGTTTTTGTACTCGGCCATGCCACGGAAAGTTTTCACTTTGTTTTTTCCAGTTGGTAAAAAGTTTTCTTCCATTTGACAGGTCCTTGCAAACAGGCCAGATATCATTAGAGAAGATTATATGAATGAACTTTGCATTCTTCAAGATGATGTTCCTTCCTTTCCCAACCAAGTAAAACTTCTTACTGTGCCCAACTATTTTAATTCATTTCATTTATACTAAATAATTTTCATTACATTAATTACCCGGACCATATAATTTTGATACATGGTCTACAAATATCCTAGATTGCCTTTAATATCATAGAGGAGGAACTTGGTCAGCCCCTTGAAGCCATTTTCAGCAGAATCTCATCAGAGACAATAGCAGCTGCTAGTTTGGGTCAAGTTTATCGGGCTACTTTACGTTCCACTGGCGAGGATGTTGCTATCAAGGTCCACTGAGCTCACTTTTGTTATAATTATTTTCGTCACCAACATATGACATTAAGTTGTTCTGACATGGCATCAATTTATATTGCAACATAGTGTTTTGTTATGATCTTTCCCTCTGTTGTAGCTTCTGTCAGATGTAGTTACCTGTATGGTTTTCTGCATGAAAATTGCTGAATATGGATGCATAAAGCCCATAATATATCGAGATCTATCTTTTCTGATTCCTACATTGCTGTAATTGTAGGTTCAAAGGCCTGGGATAGAGCCCATAATATATCGAGATCTTTTCCTATTCCGTACCTTGGCTTCATTCTTAAATGGCATCAGTATACAGAAATTGGGTTGCAATGCAGAGCTGATTGTTGATGAATTTGGTGAAAAACTTTTGGAAGAGCTTGATTATACCCTGGTAACTTTCTGGACTGCCTTGTATGGTATATAGCTATAGTAGTTACTCTGTTCAAATGTGTTAAGGACTTGGGAATTATGCGGTTTATTTAAGGAGAGTGGTTCCTCCCTTTTAATAGGTAGCTTTTAGAGTGTGGTTGCCCACTTTCCTTAAGTACTTAACAAAATGTCAAAGCACAAAATAGTGTTTCTTGCACATTGTACGTGTTTTCTGTGTATAGTTGTTTTATACATGTGTACCATTTCTTCTCTTTATTTCAGGAAGCCCGTAATCTTGAAGACTTTCTTGAGAATTTCAAAGACGATCCTACCGTTAAAATTCCTGGGGTTTACAAACAACTTTCTGGTCCACGTGTTTTAGTAATGGAATGGATTGATGGTATTAGGTGCACCAATCCACAGGTTTGTTTAGATTTGTTGGTGCTGCTTTTGCTGTTTGTTACATGTGTAGTCAAGCAACATTGTTTGAGGTTTATAGTTGATTGATAATTACTCTTCCTATGAATCAGGCCATCAAAGATGCTGGTATTGATATAGATGGTTTCCTTACAATTGGTGTGAGTGCTGCTTTGCGGCAGTTGTTGGAATTTGGATTATTTCATGGAGACCCACACCCTGGCAATATTTTTGCCATGCGTGATGGACGAATCGCTTATGTGGACTTTGGCAACGTTGCCGTTCTTAGTCAGGTAATCCCTCAATAGTTTTGTTTCTTTGATATGAGATAATGGCATGTATGAAAAACTGTTTGTCTTTAACAATGAAAGGATTTTGAAGCCGATTGGGGATACTTTTTGTGGTAACATATTTATCTGCTTCTATTTCTTCAGCAAAATAAACAAATTTTGATTGATGCTGTTGTCCACGCCGTAAATGAGGACTATGCTGAGATGGCTAATGATTTCACCAGATTAGGCTTCCTGGCGCCGGGGACTGATGTCACTCCAATAATTCCTGCTCTAGAAGCAATTTGGCAGAACTCTCTTGGAAAAGGACTGTCAGATTTCAATTTTCGTAGTGTCACTGGTATCCATTCCTATTTACTTTTTGAATATAAGTAACTATTTCCACGTGACTTTGATTTGAACTGTGGTGTTCCTTAAATGAAATTTTATAAGTTTTGAACTGTGGTGATGCATACAAGATGTCACATTATTCTATGCAGAGAAACAAATAAGTTGAACTATTTCATTGTAATTTGATTCTGTTGCTTCATATTCTTGATTAAATATGCCAGTGTTTCATGTGTCATGTTTAGAAGAATTTTTTTGTAATGACAC
>JASCZI010242311.1:8770-31942 GCA_036250425.1 Stylosanthes scabra | reverse complement strand
TTTATTATAAAACGGTTGAACCTTCGGTCGAACCGGTTAAACCTTTAAAACCTCTAACCGGTAGCTTGAACGGTTCGATGACCGGTCCGGTTTTCAGAACCTTGGAAAATACTCATTATTTTTAAGCCAAAGCAAAAGCATAAGCAACTGTAATTAAAAAAAAATAAATATAAAATAGTGCCTACATTTGATATATCTTTGATCTAGGACCTCAAAATATGTATAGTGTATTCAAAATATAACATAATTTTTATAAGTCTTAATTACAAATTTTGTATTTATAAATTATGGTTTGTTTATTTTAAACATACTTCGTTTAATATCAAAGAAGCCTCCAGTTGAGTTCCATAAAGTCAAATAGTCAATTATAATCCTAGTGTTGTTTTCCTTTTTTTTTTTTTTTATCATCAGCGAACGAATTTTGGTCCGTTTTAAAACTCTACAAAAACTTCAAAATCAAAATCCATATTCACCTTCATCTTCATCTTCCTGTGCTTCATATGAAATTATCTCCTTTATTTGAATTTCAATAATTATCATTTTGCTTTACATTGTTGCCTTTCTCCCCCTCTCTTTCACAAACAACTATTTTAAAAAATTGAACAAAATCTTAATTGATGTGATAGGAAACTTCTTTACACAAAAAATGTGGTTACGTAGCTTCGTTAGATGAATTCTACGCATAGAAATTAAAACGTTAGCAAACAATCGAGTGACGAAATAAGCTATACTTTGTTTAAGGTTGATATATACACAAGACAGAATGTTGTAGCTGTTTGCAGCAAGAGCAACTGCCTAGTATGTTGGACCCCTTCATGCCCCAAAATGGAATGCTGTTAAAGCGTCACCGGAGAGCGATGGATGATGTCATAGAGAGAGAGCAGAATCTCAGCACCAATCAAAGCAATAATGAGCCACTCTAGAAAGTCAGATTTCCTGTTTTGAAGAATTTCTTGAAGAAAGCGGATATTGTGCTGCAGAATGAACAGAAACACAATATTCCAATGAATCGTAAACAAATTGAAAATGCTATTCCTACATACGGTGTAAACAACTCTTGTGACAATCATCGCACGTTCCTCCCCGACATGATTTTGAGCGGGCTATGTGATGAGGGGAGTGAGATATGCACTCCACAAAAGCCGTGTGAAGTCACACGCAGAAGGGGCATGGGATGAGTTGTCACAAGAGTAGTCTGTAAATAAATACAAGACCCTCAGCTCAATGGTAGAAATTATAAATATTTGCATGACAGTTTTACCTCCACAAATTTCAACTTGAAATCAAGACTTGCAAATCTCTGAGTTAATTCAAATTCATCCCTAAGATACTCCCATATCTGAGCATATTTGGCATCTTTCCAAGCAATATCTGATCTGTTGCAACCATTTAAGCTTTTCTTAGTTTAACAAAAGACAAAGAAAGTGAATATAATGATGAAAAACTTAATGTTCAGGATGGAAAGCGTAACCACAATTTTAACAATTTCATTATCAAGAAATTGTCTTATGGTCATACAACAATAATCATACTTGCAAATAAAAATTTCAGTTTTCTTGCACAATCTCTATACCGCATAACATAATTTTAAATAAAATGGATAATTTTATTTTCTATTAAACCATAACAACAAAATGAAACATAAAGTGTGCCACAAACAACAGATTATCCATACAAAAATTTTGAATAAAGCTTGTAAAAAGTTGCAATAGAAGAAAGATACACGAAACTTAAAAAAATGAAAGACAAATGAACATATAAGCACAAACAACAAACTTACACAAAAACATTAGCAATATACCTTCAAAAAGAGAATAGATAACCTTCCCACTTTCAATCGTCATATTCCAACAGCTTAACACGTTTTGGTTTTTGTTCAAGAGTTTTTTTCAATAATTACAAAAGGATGCAAGTTAATGTCATGCTTTTTCTTCTGGTTCTAATGAAGTAATTAATCAAAAACCTTGTCCTAACATGCCCTTATACACTACCCAAATGAGGAGTTCATCTTAAGAGACATCATAACTTCTTATATCACGTTGAGGAAAGGCTCAAGCTCTTGATACAACAACAAAGCCTTGTCCCACTAGGTGGAGTCGACCAATCGACGCCATTGAACTCTAATACTCTGTCATGTATCACGTTTACAAAGAGACTGTTTACGCGAAGCTCTTGATGAATAAACATTCACCAAATAAATCAATTATGTATAACTATCAGCTTAATTCATCTCCAGAGACATCAAAACCTCTTAGATCACTTTAAGAAAAGGTTCCAAGCTAGAATTCATGAATAAACACATTCACCATATAAACCAAGTAGATAGAAATAATCAGCTTAAACAGATTACACATTGGAATAGAATGCATTTGGAGAACAGCCAACCAATTAAATCTATTGTTTCCATCCGATTTAAATTTCTGCTCATTCATTATGTAGCATTAAGTTTGGAATTATTTTAGATTCTAGGCAGAAATTGATGATAATAGTTTACTGGCACTAAAATTAATACCTTGAGCATGTCTTTTGCCAAGGCCTGTCAGTTCATGTGTAAACAGATTGAAAGCAATACATATAGTTTTGCACTTCACTTTTCATACAGAAATTATATTTTCTAACCATCTACCACCCCCACCCCCCTCTCTTTTCTCCCTCTTCTTCCCTCCCTCCCTCCCAAGGGGAAAAAATGTTGAACTCCCAGCTAAAAGGCTCATCTCTGTCCTCGCATGATTATGTTGAATGATTTCAACACTATTTTATTTTATGTATTTATTTATTTTCTCTCGCTACTTATTGCGTTCTTGCTGGAGAAATATGAAGCGAAGTGTTGTTTGATCTATAGCGCCAATGGCACCAGATACACGTGGGAGCATCGTCTAGTAAATGAAGTTCGTCTCAAGTATAATATACCTATGAAACTAAGGCATGAAAATCAGGTAGTCAATCATGTTGCTTTTAACCCTTATCTTTCACACAGATCATGAAGGCTTTCTTGTCACCACACATGCAGATCAGTGAACATCATCAGCAAAGCAGCTAGCAAAAATAGAATATACTACACTCATAGAAAGCAGAGTGTGATGAATATGAATGGCCTAGCTTCAGGGAGACTGTTAAAAAAGCATGTAATAGTTAATAGTGTTAGTGGGATGGGCTTGTACTACTCTTATGCGAAAATAGAGACATGATAATTAACATTAAACTATCCCACTTAAAATTATCTAAGTGGTATACGAGCCTTTATGACCAACAACTCTAGAGTTTGATGTTTATTGGATTCCATTTTTCTACATACATGTTAAATTTCATCATAAGTTAACATCTGTCTGTTGTCCATGTTAAACGAGGCTCTTTTGAGAGAGAGAGAGAGCTTGTGATATACCTTAGAACAAATTTTATTAATCTTTAATCCCACTACCTGACAGAAAGTGGCGCAGCTGTGTCTTTGGTTGTAAGCAAGAGCAGTTGTTAGTAGAGAACAAAGGGAAGATTATGCTACTGAATAAGACGGAAGCTGCAGCAATCAGAGTTTTCTAGTTGCATTACTAGGGGCTGACGTGGAAAAATTTGAAGTGAGAGGATGTGATAGGTTTTTTCAGATATATTCTAATTGACCTCGAGTGCATGGCTTTCACCTTTGCTAGAACAACAGAGAACTGAGGTAGGACCAGAGGTCAGATGAAATACATCTCTGCCTGTAGTCATTAAAACCAAAGCAACCAATTGATTGTTTGTAATTTATCCAACCAATAAAATAGGGTCATAGGTTGTTGGTTGGTTGTGCTACAAGACGAAGTCTGCTTTTCAAAAGGTGAAAACAGAGAAACAAGGGGATAGTCTATATATATTTAAAACTTAACTAAATATTCCTTTTTCAATAGACATATTTGGAATAACCAGGGCTGAGCAACCGTATGATGAGAATCTTAAAACCAAGTAGAATTTTCTATTCTAACTTAGAACACTAAAATCAAAACACACAATTAGTTACCACAAATAGAACTATTACCTCTCAAATAGTCCAAGCTTAAGGATCACATCAGCAAGATTTGAATTTGCCTTTCCCACCAACTGGAAAAGTTTTTTCCTCTGCATTTGGAACTCTCCAGTTGCTTCCATCTCTCGGTTTATGTCTGTAAATTCTGCAACCATTCCATCAACCTAGAGTACAAGGGGGCTGTTAGAGAAAGTCATTCGTATGCAGCACTGTCCAAATATGAAAGCATCCTAATCTGATGTAGAACAAACCTGTCGTCCGTAATAATCAAGAGCAATGCTTTGACCCAAAACACTACCAATAGTGCGAATTCCATCAATATTTAAGTATTGCAACATTATGTAATCCAGTCCACCTTGCATCCATGTGCTTAAAGTGGGTTTTTCTCTGACTTCATACTCTAAAATATCAAAAACAAAGTAAATACAAGACACAAAAAGTAATGTTAACCTAATATAATATGCTCAGACTCCATGAAATCATAATTTTATGAATGAATGCTATCATTATAAAGGACTAAACCGATGTCAACTTTTTATGATTTTACTAAATTGATGTTAATGTTTATAACCTATCATTCATGGAAGATACAAATGTCATTTTTCTTTGGCACTAACTTCGTGCCACTCTCCATGTTCGACATACTAAATTATTACAAGTTACACATTTTGGAACTAATCTAATTTTTTACACTATCTTTGAATGACCAAAGTAGTAGTTTTGTCACATGTTCAACATTCTTTTAAGTCATAGTATTTGGTGGATAGCTAGTTATAGATTTTCAACAGTATGTTGGGAGCTAGTTTTATTGGGGGTAGGGAAGGCAACTTTTTGTGTTAAAGAAATGTACTTTAAGAATTCTTGAAATTTGTTTTTCAAGAAAAAAAGATAGATTATCAAAAACCTTTCTAACATCTGATGGAGAAATATCAACAACAAAGATAAATATGGTCTTCATTGATTTGAAGAATGTATATTAAAGCCAAGTCAGGAAAACATTTAGGATTAACAACATTCAGGCAATCATATATTTGCATAATGGAGTCACATTCAGTTTTTAGAGAGTTATACAGAATAAATATTTCACTCTAATGATAAGGCTACATCAAGGACCCACCGGTCCCTATCTTTCTACTCTGGTCTAGGATTCCTTAACATACTAAAGAGCTGATGGTAAAAGGCATGCCTTTGAAAATTATGTGTTGGTTCTGATGGGAGAATCAAGAGAAGAACTAACATCATATCCTGACAGTTAAAAACACAAATTGTATTCAGTAAGATGTGGTCCACTCTTGTGCACCTACAGAAACATGTAGTCGCAGCAGCAACACAATAGTAATTGGCTATTACAGTTGGTTTTTATTAGAAGGTTACTGGCTTCCTGCCACCTATTACCGAGGATAAAACCTATAACCTACATTATTGCAACCTATAAAGCATGGAGACATAAGCCGTGTCCTGGCACCGACACAGCTCAATGCACAATGGAAACCTACAGGGCACACATCAGACACATCCAGACATGAAAAAATCAAAATATAATTGTTGTCTGCTTGGGCACATGTCTAACACACATCACATGGTTAGACACACGCAAACCACGGTTCTACAGAGCTGGAATACAGTTAGGACATGACCAAGTGCCTTTTTTCTTTCATTTTATGGATAAATTAAACTTAACGAACCCTTTGACATATACAAAAGGAAAAATATATCTAAGTGTGCAATGTGCATGGTTTATAAAATGGTGTATTCTATGGTAGTTATGAGTATGGTGGCTATGAAGTTCTGGCAATACTTAAAAGTGTAGTTAAAATTAAGATTACACTTTTTTCATTATTTGGAAACAACTTTTTCATTTGAAAAGATAAAAAATAAAAAGTGTGATCAAATTAAAAGGTGCTACCAAATAATAAAAAATGTGACTTTAATTTTAGCTACACTTTTTATGTATTTGTTAAAGTTTTGTAGCCATTATAACCACCATAAATTAAACCACCATAGAATTCACCTTATAAAAATATAACCCTTTGTGGGTAATTTTGGTATCTCTCTCCCTATAACCACCCCATTCACAAGATTTTCAAGGGAGAAAAATCAATTAAAAGGTTTGTAGTTTGTTGCCAAATGCAATTTTCGCCCAGAACCCAGTTTAGTTCAGTGAAACTCTTACATTTGTTAGGTCAAAAGGTGAAACTACCAATAACCTTACTTCAAAATAAGTTTTATCTAACATCAGTTGTATCCAAATTCCAAAATCAGTTCCAAAGTAAAAGATTTAATAGCACTCAGAATATAATCTCTACTCCAAATCAGTTCCTAATAAATTTAGTTGGTCACTTTAGTCCCTAACAAACTTTGGTTACCAAATTAGTCTCCAACGTTTTACTCCGTTAAACAACTAAGTTCTCACGTTATAATCTTCTATTACAGGCTAATGGGGTTGCCTATGTGGAGGGAATTATCTGAGAATTGTCAAATTGTGGGGACTTTCATGTCTTTTAAGTAACTATTGAAAATGATTTCACCAAACTTATAACGTTTAACAATAGAATTTACATGGCGACTAACTTGTCTAACAAAGTAAAAGCTTGAGTACTGATTTGGTAATTAAAATTTATCGGGGACTAAAGTCTGCATGACTCAACAAACAAAACGATACTGCTTAGAAGAAGTTATAAACATAAATTGGATATACGCACCGTCCTTTCTCATTTCAGGGAGCAAACCAGACGCATGCTTTTTAACAATTTTCAAAAAGCCATCAACCTCATGCTCAGGAACATTAAACAATACAATGGAACCATACTGAAACACCACCATGTAACAGGTACTGCTTCCACTCGAGAAAGAAGTTCCCCGACCCTGAGACCCAAAAAAAAACAATAATAAATATATTAGGCTTGGAAACAATAAGGATGAAACCAAAATATGCTTTACATTACTATTATACTACAATTGCTGCAATTGGTCAACAAAACCTACTATTGTCAACAGATATTATTATTATGGTGATTTTTTCTGTTATTGTTATTATTTGGACAAATACTTGGACGGCTATTTTGGCATAGAAATTAAGCAATTTATTTAAACTTCTTTAAGCTAAAATCACTTTTTAACTAGAAGACATTTAAACATTGGTTACACTAATGTACAGGTTGTTTTGGTTAAACCAAATACTCAACTAAGTTCCATAATTTTTCAGTTAATCAGATTCCATCGTCAAACAAACTTTTTAAATCAGGTTCCTAAAGCAACATATCATTATCATCACAAAAAAATAAATAGATAAATAAATATACCTTTTGTTAGATTGAATAAATTTTTACGAACCCCACATAGTGGGACAAGACTGAGTTGTTTTTCATGTTGCTGAACAAATTTTCGCATTTTAGATTCGAAAAATGGGCAGCAACCTATTAAATTTAAGGGTTAAGTACTATTTTGGTCCCTATAATTTTGATCGAAAATCAAAATCATCTCTAAGATTTTATTTTTTTAATTCAAAATCATTCCTGACGTTTATTTGGTATTTTAAAATCGTCCCTCCGGATCAAAATTATTTTTAACGACAAAATTAACCCTTAAATTGTATCACCTCCACCACCATTGCTTCCCTTTCCATGATAATCACCACCAATACCACAAATTTTCGATTAAGTATAGAAAATTAAATTTTTAAGTTGTGATTCAACAAAATTAATATTGTTTGATTTCAAAAAAGATTTTTCTTGGAAATATTGTTGGTGGTTATCATGTAGAAGGAAGCAATGGTGGTATAAGTGATATAATTCGAAGTGTAATTTTGTCTTTAAACATTTTTTGAAATCAAAAGGACGATTTCAAAACAAAGGTAAACATTAGGGACAATTTTGAACAGAAATAACCTTAGGGACAGTTTTGATTTTCGGCCAAAACCATAGAGACCTAAACCCTAAACCAAAATAGTACTTAACCCTAAATTTAACTATATAAAATTTAACCATAGTGGATATCATACATTTCAAGATCAATATTGTATCATCAGTATTTAGAGCAGTGGCATTTTCTTCTCCCAACAGCAACATTTAATCCAATAGCAAAAATATCTCTTGATTAATCTTTCGGTAATCATTTTAAAAAAGCTTTTATAAATATCCATATTAACGTATATCCTTAAGGCATGAATTTGTCTCGCGATACTTTTTATTAAAAACTTAAACACGCAAGGGAAAACGATTATAGTAAAATTCAACAATAGTTACTTGAGGTTTTAAATCTCTTTCATAACTTCCAATTTAGCATACCCAAGAATGAAAATTCACAAAATGAGGAAATTATGGTACAAGAGCAACTAACGAGAACAGGGGAACATAATCCAAGAGAGACATACCTTCGAATCGTCAAACTTGAGAACAACATAATTGGTCATCCGTGATGATGGCGTGACAAAGTTTGGTTTGTTCTGTTCCACCAAGCTTTTTAAATCAACACTACATCCGTACAAAGGAAAGTGAGAAATACAAATCCATGTATGTATAGGACAACAAGCCACCAAAGAGTGTTGTTAAATTTGTGATTCCGAAAAATATGCATTTCTTCACATTATCACATCCTGAATTTTAATAAATACCCCAAGAGAAAAAAAAGGGGACAATCTTTGTTGCCATTTCTCACATAATGTGAATGTTTCACCATTACAACATATTAGATTATCATACTAATGATATCACACCTTCCATGATCAACAACTGCAAATTCTAGTTAAGTTATTAACTAACAGCAAAGCTCATTGGGCATGGTTATAAACCCACTGTTTTGGAGCATCAAAGGCACGTTTCCCAACTTGAAAATTAATTAGAAATTTTAAGCATACAATGCAGTAGTTTCTAGTTACAGCATATTGCAGAATAAATATCTACACAAGCTTTCTGACAAGCAAGTTTCATGGGATAGGCATAGATGTGTGGCATCCATTTGGTGCAAACCTCGACTTTGCCTCTCAGAGATGTTGAGAGATTGGAAAGCTATGCGTTATAGATAAATATTTGGTTGTTTTGCTTTCCTATAGAGGATCTCTTATCTTGTATTATCCTTCTCTTCATCTTAATGAAATTCTTCTCTAATCAAAGTGTGTGTGCATGTCACACACACAAACAACCTTGTTAATAAACCTTTACCAGTAATAGGAGTTTTAAATTGAAGATTTTACCACATTACAATGCCAATTACAGTGCAACCATTTATCTAATCTGCTTGAGCATGACCCAAGAAGGACACATTTGATAATGTTATTAGCCAAAAATACGATTCAAGCGTATAGAGAACCATTTCATAATAAAAAGTTGAGTGTGTCCTTCTTTCAACTCAAATGCTTCTTTCTATTCAATAGTATCCAAACGATTACATTGTTTTACAAAGGTACATAATTTGGCTGTAATTGTTACTTTTATTTTTAGGTCAAATTATAAAAACAAGATAAAATAAGAATATGTATTCCCAATTCTGTTTTACCTAATTCAAATTAACAAGAAAACAACAAAAACAATTTAAACCGAAACATGATACCTTGTGGAGAAGAAGAAGGCTCTAACAGGAATGGAGGTCTTGGAATCTTCCTTGACGCTTCTATCTCTACTGTCGGAAACCTCAGAGCACGAAACGGCGTCGTTCCAGTCGACGGTGGGAAGGGAAGAAGAAGAAAAAGACGAAGACGAAGAAATGCACCGCGTAACGGACAAACCGACATCGATATCGCGCGTCTTGGTGGGAACAGATTGAGTGAATGAAATACGCGTTGTTGTTGTTGTGGTTGTTGTTGTTGTTCCGGGAAGCGAAGGAAGAAAAGAGTGTGAATGGGAGTGTGGGAGAGAGATGAGTGAAGAAGATGAGGATGATGACCAAGATGTGTTGACCGGTGAAGAAGAAGAAGAGGAGGAGAGAAAGGTGCGGAGTCTGAGGGTGGTTCTGAGGGTGAGGTGACTGCAGCTTACGGTGCGCAGCATCTTTCCGGTTTCAGTTTCAAGCTCCTCAACCAACCTTATGTCAGTATAATTTTAATTTAATTTTATATATGGCTTTCTTTATTTAAAATAAATAAAAAAATATATTTTATTAATTAATTTCCTAATGATACAAAGCCCAAGAATTGAGATTGAAACATTTAGCGGGCCCTTGGAGCGAATTTACCAAGTTCGAGTTTGCGTGTCTGGTGACCAAGCTCATTTTTCACCCGCAAAATGGAACCTGAACATTCTGAGCCAACTTTTGGGTTGAACACATTAGAGAATTAAAGAATTTTTTATTCATAGGGAAAGAGTTTGCTTAGTAGGGTCGCTCACTTTGCCTTGTAGTATCCGAGGAATTAATTATTGGATTTTTTATCTGGTGAATATTCTGGTGCACACAAAAAAAAAAGTCTAGTTTTTTTTTCCTAAAGATTTTAAAATATTCTAAATTTGTTTCAATTTTTTAAAGGGATGGCGAAGATGAATAGCTCATTAGAGGTAAAATTGGAATAAAATACAATGCAAAGAGTTGAGTAATAGTTGTTGATCTTTAAAATTGAAACAAACTATCGAAAAAACATTATGAACAAAATTGAAACAAATTAAACAAATATATTTTTAAAACTTTTTAAAAACGCCAGAAACAAAAGACAAACTTTACTATTTATTTATTAATAAAAAACATAGGACACAACTATATATATATAGGTTAAACTAATCTGCAAATTCCTATAGAGCTTGTTTGGAACGCTAAAAATTAGAATTTACTTGAGAATTGAATTATATATTTTTCTTATTTTGGAATACATCAAAATGAATGATTTGAATTCTCTTGAGAATTCCAATTCTCAAATTTTCATCATTTATAAATCAGACCAAATAAGGTCTAATTTCAAATTTCATTCTATTAAATTAATATATTACCATAAATACCCTTTCTAAATAATTAAAATGACAATAACTATCCCTTATCCTTTTATCAGCATAATTATCATCTCCTTCAAAAACCTTCGCGTTGCCTTGCCCCAATATTGTCGATGGTAATAGCCTCGCCTCCTAGTACCAAACTCCTCTTGTCTCTTATGAAATCATTGCTAGCAAATACCCCTTATTAGCACCACCTCATGGCAACATCATCCATCGTGGTTAACGACCTCAACTAAAAACTAGGCTATTTCTCCACCATTGTGGTTCATATGATAAAGTAATGAATAAAGAAAAAAAAAAGAGAAAAACAAAAGAAATAAATAGGAAAAAGAGGAGAACCAAGTGGCTACAACATCATGGTTGGTTGTTGAAAGAGAATGTTGGTGAGATCGGAATGGCATAGGGCAGATAATGGTGTTGAAGGGAAGGGGAAAAGGAAGTTGAAATTGGGATGTGAATAATGAGGGTAAAATTGTCAAAATACAAAACCTAGTTCAATTCTCTCTCATGTTTAATCTATATATTCCAAACGTGAGAATTGTAAAAGAATTGAATTCAACTCAATTCTCTCTAGAAAAGAATTCTTTTCTTATCTCACTATAGTTTCCAAACACACTCACAGTTTCATCAAATTTTAAATTAGCTCTCTATACTTTTTCCCTTTTAATTAAATCCTTACATCATATTTAATTTTACAATTAGATCATTTTCGTGACAAAAAATATCACTTTAAACGAAATATTCCCTTTTGAAAATGAATATACCATTTTGAGTAATCTCAATGTTTTTAAAATGCCAAAAATGACCTTATGTAATGTCATCTCCGTTCCACTTTTGAAAACTCATAGACTCTCAAAGTACGAGAATTTGGCAAAGCTTTATTAGGGCAGGAGAAGGGGAATATGAAGGGATGTAGAATTGGGTAGAGGAAGGGTTGTTTCAGAATCTCAGCCACCTCTAATTTCTGCACCTAGTTCCAATCACATCTGATTGCCCAACAACAACTACACTTGAAGTTGAATCTCAATCCTTGCAGGTGAGGAAAGCAACAAATGCAACACCAACTGAACTAATAGACCTCACAATTGATTAAAATTCATTAGGATTCTTTCTTTGTTTTTTTTATATATAATTAGTTTCAACGCTCAGACCAAAGGAACAAGCAAGTTACATGGCAAGATGAAGAATTATACAAAAGCATCAAAACACACCTAATCTAAACAACAACACATACACACCTTACACACTATGAATTCTATAATCACCACAGTTGAAGTTTCGAATGCATTAGATCCCTACTGATTTAGCCATTTGGGAGTAATGAAGACTATAAGACACAATCCTAGAATCTAAATTGTTGTGCTGGCTATCACAATATGATGGAACAATAAGTGAAAATGACAATGATTAAAAGAGAGGTAGCACCAAATAACAATGTGTCAGGAACGCCGTATAACTCTTTGCATATTTTCTTGGTTATGTCATTTCTTTTCGCTTTTTGAGGAATCTGAATTTGTTTGCAAACCTAAATAGAAAGCAGAGTAGTTCCAAGCCATGGATTGTTCATGAGGCAGTTTCTTTCAAAAGTGAAGTTCCAATTCTCTTTTTTTGTTCCTTCTTTGTAGTATATATTGGTACTGATTTATCATAATTTTATTTTAAGACTTGTGCTATTGTATTTTTTCTTTTGTGTAATTGCAAGGACCACTAGTTTGTGCCACTACCAATATATAAGGTTATTTTGGTCAATTCATTGTCCACTAACATCTTTTTTAACTATTTCTGTTATGGGAACTCATTTGAAAATTTTTATTGGGTATAGGGACCTAATTTAAAGGGAAAAAATATAAATATCTAATTGAAAATTTGGTGAAATTATAGAAAAGGAGAGATAACACGCAATAGAAAAAGTCAAATAGGTTTCTGTGTATCGGAATTGTTTGTCACATATTACAATATACAAGGTATTTATAGGTGGAGGAAATCAAAACAATAATATCTAACATCCGATAGTTATGAGTTGTATCATATTAATAAATACAAATATACTAATTGATACTAAAAATATTATAACATCCCCTCAAACTCAAGTGGGAGCCAATGAGACCATCTTGAGTTTGGAAACTAAAGTCCGAAAAACGAGCATAGTGTTGCTGGGCCTTGGTGAAAATATCAATAGTTTGATCCAAAATCCCAACAAGTACGAGTCAAATAACACCAATTTGGAGACGTTGTCGAACAAAGTAACAATCAATTTCGATCTGCTTGGTGCGCTCATGAAAAACATCATTGTGGGTAATTCGAATAACAATACGATTGTTAGGGGCGAGAACGAGTCGGATTGGTTTGGGTTTGGGTTAGAGGTGGAAATGGAAATAAACCAATTAAATCATAATTGGTTCGGTTTTACATTTTTTTCTGCGTAGATCCTAACCAATCCAACTTGATTAATAGCGGGTTGGATTGATTCAGGTAATCGGGTACCCAATGAAAGAAGGAAATTCAGAAAAAATTTAAAAAAATGTAAAAAAAAACTTAAACAACTACAAGTAACATAAAACTAAAGAGTAAAAGACACTGTGTGGCACTAACATAAAACTTCAAGTCTTCCACAAATTAAACTACATCGCTCGTAAACAAACAACATAACTGACAAATAGTAAAAGACAACAAAGTAAACACCCTAAACAACACACCATCAACATGTTCACAAGTCATTCTAAACTAAACAAGAACCGAACGGATTAAATTTTAATTAGTTTGGGTTGGTTTGAATTTGAGAATTGAGAATTTTAGTTAGTGAATCTGAATCAAATTGAACTGATTAAATCCATATTGGATTGGTTTGAGTAATCGAATACCCGATTAAAAATAAAATTTTGGAAAACATATGAGAAAAATATTTATGTCAGTAATAAATACTAATAAAATTAATAAAAAGTTATATATTATCAAATTTGTATTTTAATAAATATAATAAATTCTTTTGGTGGCTATAAATATGATAATTTGAGTTAGGAAAAATAAAATTATATATATATATATTACTTTTTAAATTAATATAAACCTAATTGGGTAATCGGATTGGTTCGGGTATCGTGTAACATCAAAACCAATACCCTAACCGATTAAGGTCGGGTTGGTTCATATTTGACCTCGATTATACTCAATTACCCGTCGGATATAAAACTGATATAATTGAATTGGTTTGGTTTTAATTGGGTAATTGGATTATCCGTACCCATACTTACTCCTTACATCAAGTAGGCAAGTCCGTCATTCAGAGAGAGATTTCCTTTTAAAAAAAAATAGAATAAAAGATAAGAAAGTAAATTAAGGAAGAACACTTTCAAAGGTGAATTAATTATTAAATAACAAAGTGTTTACCTCAAAGTATTGTAAACATCAATAACTCCACCAAATTCGTCGAAAATTGTTAACTTAGCAAGTTCTCAAAATTCAATAGCAAATAACCATAATATCCATAACAAGAAGTGTATTAGTAACTATAAAAACCATTTGACCAACTAGATTAAAAGAATTAAAAGTATAAGAAAATTTAAACAATATTTATCAACTTCAAATTTTTCTTGGTGTTCAAGTTCTTGTTATAGAACAGGGGTCTTCGGTTGAGTCCTCAACCAATTCTGAATGTAAATCAAAGACTCAACTGTGAAATGATGTAATGAGCTTCTAAAGGGGTCAAGCACACATGAGAAAAGGTCCAACGGTTACTAGGTACTGTAAATTGTAGAGGACAAGCATGGTGTTTTGGGGAAACCAATTATCAAATTACAACAACATAACAAACAAAAATACAGAATAATCAATACTATAAAAATAGCACAGGAGTAGTGGAGCATGGCAAGAACTCAACATATCACACTTCAGAAGAACCTGGAGTTGATGATGAACTTGCAACAACAATGTAGTCCTAACTTGTTAAAGCAGAAATCACAACAAAAACATACAACAACACAACTATTAGAGCAGGAAAATAAAGGGTCACAGTATCAGACTTCAGAGAATTAGAAGAATGCTACATACTACAGAGGATTCCTCAATTAGCATTTGTGGCTAATTACAGATTTTAACAATCATCGACTAATTACATATTTTAATAACACTTATAGAAACATTGTGTACCATCATCAAAAGTAGAGCTCTGCGGCGCCGATAATGAGGGAAGACAGCGACACGACGACGTGGGCTGCGAGAACAGGAGAAGAAGACGGTGATGTTGGCGGACGGTGCAACAGCGAGGTTAACCGGGTGTGCGACAACGCTGAGAACAGGGGTGCGACGGCGAGACTGACCAGTCGAGGCTAAGCGAGCGATCAATGAGAAGCAATGTGCAAGGTGAGGCTTGAACGCCTGAACGACGAGGTGAGGCCATTGACACCGACGGCGTCAGGGGAATGTGGCTGTTGGGGGGAGGGTTGGGTGGGGTTGTATTCTTACACATGGATTCGTCATTCCCCTTAATGATTTTTATTAGTTTCAATTTTATTCTTATTGTCAAATATTTAACGGTTAACGTATGGTCAATAATATGTTTCTAAGTTTATCCTCAAATATTATTTATCATCATCATCATTATAAAATCATTTTTTTTGTCTTCGAATCACTCTTCTATCCAAACTTACATCTTATCACCACCACGCACCACCATCATCATCTCTTTATCCCCTTCACCCCGGCACATATGTCATTGTCATAACCTCCATAAAAACTCATCAAATCTTCACATTTGGTAGGTGTTGATGGTGGTGGATAGTCTATAAAGAAGGAATTTTCTTCCCATTCTTGATGAGTTGAACCTTGCACATTTACAAATGGTAGAGTTGGATTGCTTACTCTTAATTGCAAGGACTCCGAGTCCACGCACGTAGGTCTTCATGTCCACACACAGTTCCAGATGTGCACAGAACATTAAACCCGACCGTTGAGGTAGCTTCCGGGTCACTCCTCACGAAGTGGGCGCTGCCCAGTTGGTCGAGCTTCCTTGTTGTTTTGTCTGTGAGTAGAATAACAAGTCTTGAATGGTAGCTCTGATTCTGTGTTCTCTTTGTAGTTTTAGAGGGAACAACCATCTTACTAGTTCCCACCTTTCGGGTATAGGAGTTGAGGAGCACGCCCTTCTACTAAAATGCCGGTCTTGGTTAAAGAATATCCTCTCTTGCTAGCGGTGGTGGAGTTTCTTTCCGCTGCCCTTTCTTCTTTATCAATTCAATCCGGAATCAATATTAAGGAATCAAATTGTGATTGATCATATTCACCTTATACGGTAAAACCCCCCGTGTTGACGGCTCATCTTGCTTTGTTTAATGGAGCAGCTCTGACTTTCTGACCGAATGAAAAATACCTATGTTGTCAAGAATAATACCCTTGGCAATTGGCATGGGAAGAACCAGCAAAAGGTTTCTACCATTCATTACCAAGATAAAGATTTCTTGTATGATTTGTCTGCCCACCATTGCCTTGTGTGCTGGGACATCAGCTTGCGGGCAGCTCTCGTTCCACTTGTCTTCCCCATGATTGACGAAAATTTTGTTATGTTGCAATGGCGTCAAGAAGAAGAAGAAGATTTAGTTGAAAGAGCAGCCCTAGAGATAACGAAGGTTAAGGGAGGGAAGGGAAAGGAGATAGAATATTGGCCATTTGTTAGTTGTTTTTTATTGGCCACGTAGACATTTCATTTAAATCTCTATACTACATTAATTTTAAAATACCCAACGTTAGGCACTTGATAACACTTACCAACTAACACCCAAAGGAATAAAAACAAATATTAAATATAAAATAAAATAATTATTTCACTAACCTCAAAATCTAAAGGTCAGCCACCTATAGGGTCTTATTTAGTCTATTGATAACTATGTCACGTATTACGGTCCCACGTTTGGTTTCGAGTCTCGACATCTTGGAAAAACACTTTTTTCTTCCTCTCCATCCAAACAAACAAAAAAGGTTGAATTTTGTAAAAATTAGGAACGACAGTGTCACATTGCCTAAGCTAACGGGCTGAAACTAATTCAGTCCCGGTGTTTGATATGGCAGAATTGCTGTGTTGAACAAGTCTTGATTGTAGCCGGGACTTGGTTAATTTGAATTTGGGAAATGCTATGGTGCTGATATAATGATCCATTAGCACTTGCTGATGCTACGTGGGGAGTTAGGATGGCAGCGTGTGTCCCTCTGATGCAAGCATCTTTTCAAAGTAGTTGAAGGCTGCTCCACTCACATCAAGGTGGGGTCCATAGTGAGCAGATTGTGTGTGTTGTGATTAGTGGTAATTTAATACCGTAAAGCTTTGTTAGAATTTTTGAATTAAATAAATAAATGTACATTTATTTGATTTCACTTTAATTAATTTTTTTATTTTTATATAAAATAAAATATAATTTCAATATAAAATAGAAATTTGTTTATATACTATTATTTTATGTTCTATGTAACATTAAAATTATTTTTTATTTAAAATAAAATAAATAATTTAATTTATTAATTATACAAAAAGTTTTGAATATGTATTTAGATTGCTCACAAGATATGTGTAAAGCTATATCATTTATAACGATAAGATATTTTTAAAATTAACAAAATAAAATTATATTTTACAAATGATTTGAATTAATTTTAAAAGAAAAATCAATATAATTTGTTACCATTGTATAATTTGTGTTTTTTTATTCAGTCTAATTTAAAAATTATTAATTTTCCAAAATTATATTTAATTCAAATTTAACATTTAAACTTTTAATTATTTTTCAAGAAATTTTTTGGTCCACAATTAGTTATGAGAAGTTGCACGGTAAACTTTCCTACTTCCTAATTTATTTGATTTTAAATTTAAATTAAATATAATTTTAAATTTAATAGATTTTAAAATAAGGTCATTTTATTGTAACTATATATTACAATATTTATTGAGACTTGTTATTATTGCATTCTAAATTGATGGTATAGTTTTCTCAAACTATGATTCAAATTCAAACTAAATAAACTTTTAATTAAAAAAAATTTCTTATTTGATTTTAAAAACTTTTATTTATATTTGATTCAATAAATATTTTATTTCGATATTCTTTTTATTATTAGTTGCGAATCAATAAAATATTATAATAAAAACTCATAAAAGATTATTTAATATTTAATATTTTATATTATATATTTAATTCTATATATATACATTGATATTTTAGTATGATCTTTTATTATTTTTATGTTGTTTTTATTTGTAGCCACTCCATATAATTTTTTTTTCGTATTTTCCTATTTATTATTGTTAAAAGATTTTAATAATAGTATGTTGTTACAATAATACAATTTCATAAGCTTTTTACTTATAAAGTAATTTATTTACAACACCAATTATACTTACTATGGACCCCACCACTGACTATTCTGCGTCATATCTTATCTATCTAGAAAGAAGACAAGCAAATTGGGACACACGTTATCATCATAAATTCACATGGAGTGTCATCGTATACTGATGAATCTTACCATAAGCACCATAGAATTTTCCTTCGAGTTTTCCTATTTTTGTTTTTGAAGGCATCGGTACTGCGCTGATTTTGGCATGTTTTCCATGACCACCAGACTAGTAAGGATGTTTAAATGGATAATTTTTATAAACTTATTTAAATAAAAGTTCTCCCACATCCATGCATACTCTCAGCATTAATGTTTCTTGATTTAAAATAATTTTCACACGTCATTTCAATCACTAATTAGAAGAGATGCTTACACTAAGGTAAAACTAAAAAGGGTGAAGAGAACAAAGAGAAATCAAATCTAGTAGGTCAAAATGATACTCTTCATTTTTTTTATTATCTCTTTACCAAAGAATTATTCATTAGAAAAATCCTTGGTTCCTTGGTCTCCAAAATATTCAAGGTGTCTTGGGCCTTTATCCTTTTCGCCGTATTTCGGTCATCAGTATTTTATATTTTCAAAGTGATTTATAAACTTTTCATGCGGTTTTATGGTGAATTTAAATTTAAGGACAATTTTGAATTAAAAAAATAAGAATGATTTTGATTTTCGATAAGAAACATAAAAGATTAAAATAGTATTTATCCCTAATAATATATAGGTAAAATAATATATAGGTAAAAGGTGTATTTAAATTATATATATTATTCCAACCATATATAGCTTGTATCCAATTCTTTTGACATAATGCATTTCACCAGGCACAATAACTCTCTTTCTCGTGCTTGTTTTTATTGAGTTAATACAAAATTTGGAGCAGATGAATACAGTATTCCTCTAACACACTTTCAAAATGGAAAACGTTAAATCTCTAAACTAGTTGTCTCCTCCATCAAAGTGTCTACAAAATTAATCACTATTCTTAATGTTATGATGAACACTCCGATAGTGTTTAAAAAAACAGAAAAATAATAATAACAAACAAAATTCACCCCAAATTTACAATTGAGCTATTTGCATGTGATTTGACTAAAAATATATACTCACAAATTAACAATTTAGGCCACCTTTGGAGACCAGCCTTGCCTTTTTTTTTCTTTCTGTAGGCCATACCAAATGCCGTTGTTCATTCACACACTTGAAATCCGAATTACAATTACACTTTACAGTTAAAAAGGCAACCGAATTTTCTATACACATCAAGGAGACTCCAAGACATTGGCATTATACATTAAGATGATGACATTAGTATTCCCCAACTCATCAAAGATTCCCTGAAAAGAAAAAAAAAAACACAAAACAAAAGGAACAGAAAATTGAGTGAGTGTGTCAAATTTCTGCCTAGTGAAAATGGCATGGCATTATAGAATTGAAAAGGACAGATAACAGGGTGGGTAGGATTAGGATCATAAGAGAGTTGTTATCCTTAACTAACTCGTAAGTATTTTAAAACATGAAACAAACGCTACCCAAAAGTTGATGTTCCCGTTTAGCATAAAATAAAAGAAAGAAAGAAGGAAAGAAAGGTAAATAACTTATTAAAAGAGTACTAATTTGCTTTGAAATATGGACATCCCATCTGTTCACACGCTTTAGGTGGCTAAAGCTGGTATTGATTGTCATTAACAAATTGGGGTATAAATATGTACAAATCAAGCAACTATATGAAACGTGGATAAAATGCTCAGAGTTAAGTCCCAAAAGTCCCAAAGTGGTTCATGAGATTGGCCGCATGCACTGGAAAAGTCACTGAGATTCCAGTTACACCCTAAACGTCCCCGGGATTTAAAAACTTGCACCACATTATTCTCCCACCTCCTTTTCGTCGAATTGCTTCTCATGTTGTGAGTGACATGGCACATACTATTCTACGTTGAACTACACGAAACAACGCAACTTTAGTTTCTGCGCTAAATGCTTGGTGAATGCTGAAACGACATTTAACCTTAACAAACCACGAAACATCAAAGGTTAAACAACGACGTCATTTCATCAAGCATTTAGTGCCAAAACTAAAGTGACATCATTTTGTCTAATCCAACATATAATGGTACGTGCTACTCGCGTCGTTTCGAGTAACTCGATGAAAATGGGGTGGGAGTCCAACATGGTGCAATTTTTTCAATATGAGAGACATTTGTGGTACAAACGGTCAATCTTCAGAAACCACTTTGGGTTTCACTAAAAATGCTCCTCACTATTTTTTACGTGTTCGTAATAAAGTGAATTGAATAACTTCTATATAGTATGCTTATATATCAGGCTCTCCGAATTGTTATCTTACCATCTAATAGACTTATAATCCTAGTTGTCCTATGTTCATATGAATTTAGAGAAAATACGACACAGCCCACACATCATATGGTATGCAACAAGCAAAAGGTATCAAATTGACAAAAGATTTGGACACTCTTAGGCAACTCTGATAAGAACACTTCCCATTTAAGCTATCTACTTATGTTGAAGGCTTCTTTATGTCTTATTTCTTGATTTTTGATACAAGCCTCTCCAAGGTTGGATCATAAAATGATAATAGAACAGACGCAAATCTACCTCACACCTAAACTTCTATCTTAACGATGGCAAATGTTTTTCGATTTGAGAAATATGTTACCTGACAAACATTTTTTTTCATTGAACCAATAATAGCTAATTCTCCAATTTTTTTTATACTAAAAAGTATTGATTCCTAACATTTTCCTTTCTATTTTGGTAATGATTCAATAATAACCCTACAAAAATTTAAAAAGCTATCCCTAATGCATTACTTAGAATAATGTTTTGGACTTATATGCATAGAATTATAGACATGAATGTACCCTTAGTTTCTTTAATATCACAAGTAACATTGTCAAAACAATTCTACAAGAATTTTTTTTTAAAAAATGAATAATTTTTCATGGTCCTTAGACTCAACTAACTAGTACTTTATACTTTATCTACTAACCAATCATGGAGACTTGCTATAAGCAAAAGCCGTTTTGGGTCTACAAATAGTAAAGTGGAAGGGTGCAACTAAAGAAACTATGAGAACCGCTGCAGATATATAAATCATTTGAAAGCGAAACCACAAGAGGGAATATCTACAATCACCATTATCTCTACCATACACACAAGGTCTCTAAATCAACTGGAAAACTTGGTGGTAACTCAGGTGCAGTTAACTTCATGTGAAGTTGTCATTTGAAACCGTTAGATTACATTTTGGTCGAACACGTCAATTGATCTAAAGGTGATTAACAAGAAACTTCATATGAAATCAACTGCATTTGAATATCCACCGGAAAACTTTACCAATTTTTTCTTTGTCATATAGTTATGCATTATGCAATCCCTAAAAGTTTTACCCCAATTTTTGTGTGTGCAAATTATCAGATTTAAAATCTTTTATTATATTTTAAAATATTTAAATAGAAAATATCTGTCATCCTAAAAAACTTTATTTTTTTAAAAAATGAGTATTGGATGCTTTTATTTATGTTCTCAAGCCAGTGAACGAAATTGGATATGCTCTAAGCTCTATTCTACAATTGGGAATTAAAAAGATGATATGACAATTATGTAAGGAAACATTAAAAGTAATTCATAGTCAAAATTACGACAGTTGCATCAAAGATAAGATCACAGGATAAGAATATGAGTAAACTGTACTTACGGGTCTCAATAAAGTCCCGGAAAATGACATCATCAGCGATTTCCATAAGCGGTGCCAGACACTCCGGCGAGAACTTTCTCGCGAAGAGGAACGGATAGCTCGAATTTGACAGTCTTAGCCGGCGGACGAGCTCCGGGGATATCTCCGGCGGCGTATACAGATGCGGATGCCCGTCCCAGCAACCGGTCCAATTAACCCTCGTGAGTGTGAATCCTGTGCACCCCTGCCGGTCCTCCATGGACAGCAGCGTCGGAAAATAGTGCTCCTCCGGGTAGCACGGCTCCTCCGTCATGCAAGGAAGCCGGAACTTCCTCCACAGCTTCCTGTCCCTCACCACAACTGCGGCATGCCTCCGGGTCAGGACAAAGAACTGTGACCCGACCCGGAACTCCTCGAACGGCACTTCCGGCAGCATGGCGTTTTCTCCGCGAGCTACATACCTGTCATGCAGGTTGGTCTCGTTGGAGAGTATCTCTATGAAGCTTCTCTGGATTGGGTGGCCAAACAAATAATTGTAAACGAATCTAAGTGAAAAGAGCGGAACACAGTGTTGGGAGACCAGGGCGAAGTATTGGTTGCGGGGGTCGTCCACAAGGGCGGATGCCAAGAGGCGTCGGGCAGCAGATATGAGGGAAGGCGAGGCGCGGTTCGTTTTCTTGGAAGGGATGAAGCGGCGGCGAAAGACGCCGCCAGGATCGGCGACGGAGGAGGACGGGTCGGCGTGTATGTAGATGTTGAAGAGATGGCGATGGCCGGAGAAGAATTTCTCCCACAGGGGGGCGAAGGAGAGGTTGGAGTTTGTGAGGAAGAGGAAGGCGATTTTGGGGGTGGAGTTTGTGGTGGTGGTGGTGGTGTGAGCAGCGGTGGCGGTGGCGCGGCGGAAGAGGGTTTGGTCGTGGGTGTCGGGGGTGAAGGGGAGGTAAGAGGTGTGGAGGATTTGAGGGGAGAAGAAGAGGACGAGGGGGAGGGAAAGGAAGAGAGTGAGGGAGACAAGTATGGGCGATGACAACATTGGAAGTTCAGTGTTTGATTTTTATGGTTTTGTTTTGAGGCTTGGTTTGGCTGTGGTTTTGGTGTTATGGACTGAGAAGAGTGTTTACTGTCTGTGTAGTGTGTGTAACTGTGCTGAGATTTTGAGGTCACAAGTTTACAACCGGGGTAGGCAG
>JASCZI010242310.1:1440-32079 GCA_036250425.1 Stylosanthes scabra | reverse complement strand
ATATATATATATATATATATATATATATATATATATATATATATATATATATATATATATATATATATATATATATAACCATTTTTAGTAGGGTGAATGCAACCGCTCGATTTCAAAATCATATGCAAGTGCTCAGCTTGATTTCGAAGATGATGGAAAAACCTCAATCGATGTTTAAAATGATGACGGAGTGAATCTGTAAAGTCATTTCGGCGCTCAAATTAATAAAATATTTAAAAAAGAGTTTTTGTGAGTAAAAAAATGAAATCATATATTAACTTAAAATTAAATAAATGTATTTATAAACTAAATAAGTGTATTTATAAGTACTGATGTTGGGCTAAATCACTTCTAAAATTAGTTGGAGTGAGGTAATTAAATTTCTGTTTTTTTTTTGGGGAGTTGAACCCATATAGTTACTAAATTGATTGTTGATCTGATTCTTTATTTGTTAGGATTTAATTTAAATTGAGTTGGTTATAGGATTTTATCTTATATTCTCCACATGTGATGGATGAAAGTACAGATCAAATGTACAAAATAAAAACCTATAATATATTTATACATGTTTTATTTTTTTTTTCCCTACAAAGTAGTTAATGATGAATATAACTAAAGTTGCTGACACCGTAGAATAACTGAATCTATTATAGCAAAATAATCAATTTTTTTGCATAAACATATATATAATCAAACTTTTTTATGAACATCAAAGATATATCCCTATATAGTAGCTAATTAATAATAGTTGATTTTCGGTACCATATATATAACATGATTATAAATTCAAATAGATGCAACAAAATATAATTAAGTAAGGTATTAGCAGATTATTAGCATCTAAATCCCCCTTCCCCCTCCCCCAACCCAAAAAGAGAGAGAAAGAATAAGCATTATATATTTAAATTAAATATAATTTAATTTGATCCTTTGATAACCTACTTTTGGTCGGTTTGTCAAAGCTATAACCCTTCCTTTGTCTTGAAAAGATACAACATTATCTTGGGACCTATAGGATTACAGCTTTAAATCTTTAATTGATTGATACTTCAAGAGAGGAAGTTTACATAAAAAGTTCAGTTAAACAACTTTCTTTCTTAACTTTTATTAATTACTTATTAACATGGCACCATTACTTGTATAAATTTTACATAGATTTTTTTGTCTTATACCTTTGTTTTTAGAGTAATAATAAGGATTATTGAATATCTAAACTTTTAGATAATCAAATCATAATCATAAATATTCTTATATTATATCACGAAATTACTTGTTCCAAAATTTTAAATAATAAAAAATATATAAATAATTATATCTCTAGAAAAATATTTTTACATAGAAAAAGTATTGATAAAAAAATTAATAATCAACTAATTTTATATATTTTCAGAAACAAAATATTTAAAATCTAAAAAAATAAAATATTTAATTTAAATTATGAATTAAATTTTTATTAATTATTTATTTTTTTAAATATGCCCTAACTACATAAGTCTAAAGTAGATGGGCATGCAATACACAAACAAAAAAAAACAAAAATAGATGTAGAGTTGTAGACTATAGAGTATAGCATTGACATTCACAACCACATAACCCTATCAAACACAATAATGTGATCCTAAGCATGCAGATGAGCCTACAACATATCTCATAACTACTTTTGTAATTAACCAAGTAGATATCTTTATTAAATTACACTGCTTTTTGGTTTCTTTCTCCTCCACACATTCATAGGGTTTGACGCATATACCACACCTTGTTTCTACTTTCCTTCTACCGATTTGAATTATTCCATATAAATGAAGCAAAATATTAAAATTTAAAAAATAAAATAAAATAAATTGTGTACGATCATTAATTATTGAAACGGTTTATGTGTTTTTTTTTTTCTTTTTTATGTTTGCATTTGCAGGATTTGCATGCTCTGTGTGTAATTGTGTATGTGTTGTTGAGTTGGAAAACCGGCATGCGAGATCTTAAAAGCTGCATGTTTCTGCCTGTAGGGACTGACTTGCTAGGGGAGAGAAGATGTAAATTTAAGCATTAATTTACATGTAATATTTTATATTTTTGTATACACTATTTATAATATGAAAAAAGAATTATAAATATCAATATGAAAAAATAAAATTTATGTTTATATTTTTTGTGTTAAAAATGATGTATATGGAGATGTACAATAGTACAAGTAGTATTACCGTAAATTTACATAAGTAAAATAACCAATAAATAAAGCAAAACAAAAAACCCTTTCAATTTTCTGCCTTGCATGGCCATGAAATCAACAACTTTGTACTAGTGTACTTAAAAAACCAACTTCTTTTATTTGGAGGACTAAAAATAAGAAAAGAAAAAAAAAGAAAAAAAAAAGAAAAGAGAAAGAGGAAATAGAAGGAAATTAATTAAACATTTTAATAAATGATATAGTATGTTTGGTAAATAAATAACTTTGTATGTTTGTATTTTTGTTTCTAAAAGTATTTTTTAAAAAACAGTATGTATTAAAACATTGTGGTAAAATTTTCTAATAAATTATATACAAACATTGTTCTAATATGTTTCGAAAATTATCAAGAAAATGAAATGTATAGTTAATTTTTTTAAGAAAAAAGATTTGGTGATGTGACGAAAAAGTATAAGTTATTTATTTATTAATATATATGCTAGAAGAAGTTGTAAATTATTGCAGCTGATTCTGTCCCTTAATTCATTAACTAGTCATTTGATTTATTGCAGTTGTGTCTTGTTCTTCGCAGATTGCAGATCAGAGGATACAAAGAAAAACTGAAAAGCAATGTCCAATTTTTTTTTTTTGGGGTGAAAAAAGCAATGTCCAATTGTGGTCAAAGCTAGAGAAACATATTAACTACTTAATAAATTTTTATTTCAATTTAGAATCTGACAAAAATATCAATATCACGAATAATTATGTCATGTGATCACTAATTTATTATTATTATTATTATTATTGTTATTATATATGCAATAATTTAATATTTTCTCATTATTTTTGGCCTGTTTTGGAGTTTCAAATCATGAGTAATAAAAAATAAGAAATGTAATCGAATAATCTACATCAACTCAGCTAACTCATGATGGGTAAGTGTTGATTATCATTTCAAGATTTATTATTTCACATTGCCCAAATTCATAAATAGATTACGTTAGGTGTAAATTAAAATTAGCCATTAAAATTAGTCACCATATATAATACATATTGAAATATAAAAAATACATGTATAGTTTTATTCGATTTTAGTGTGAATTTTATATTTTAATGTGTATTATAGACTGGTGACTGATTTTGATGTACAAATAAAATTGTTATTCATGCGTATAAGTCATGTTAAAGATTTTTTTTTTTTAATTTAGTAAATTTTAGGAAGAGATTGATCTAGTCACCCATTTGATATGCATAATGCTATGAAGGTTCACTTCAATTCCTTCACAAAACCTTTGAACATGGTGCAATTGTATTTGTTGATGTTTCCTTTAATTAACTCAATCAACCAATATTATTATTATACATACACATATATAGAACACTCAAGAAAAAAGAAATTAATTAAACACATGATGAGAAAAAATTCATTTTGGAATTAATCTCAACGTTATTCTTGTTGTTGGTACATGTTATTGTGATTGTTATTGTTACTATCAGTTAAATCAAACCAAATTTGCTTGAAGACGTTGATGATTAAGCCATGATACTCATCTGAATTCAGAGTTAGGTAACAAGCAAGAAGATCCTCCAATTCCTTCGAACTCCTTATGTTGTTCTCCACAATCATCTCCACCATTGATTCTCTGAAATCTCTTTGCGGATTCAGCGATGATTTTACTATCGCGAAGCTATCCGGAAGCTTCTTCTTTCGCAAGGCGGACGCACCAGTAGTATCAGCGGCCGAAGAGGCAGTTGTTCCTCTTCGGCCGCTGCTGCTGACTGATGCGTTCGCCTGCTGATGGAGTTTCCGGAAACTTTCTCCAGAAACTCTGGGCGAATTGATCTTGATCCTAAGCCTCCTCACCCCTGCAGCTGAGCTAACTGAGAATCTTCTAGAACATGGAGTAGTGGTAGAATTCTTGTTCTTGTTCTTGTGTTGGTTGTTCCTTGGTTTGGTGAGAATTGGTGGAAGAAGAAGATGTTTGTTGTTGTTGTTGTTGTTGTTGTTGTTGTTAATGTGAGGTTTTGTTGTGGAAATGGAGTTGTTGTCCACGTCAATGATGATGTCATCCATGGATGAAGACTTAGAATTAGAATTAGAGTCTGTGTGAAGAACACGGTCTGCTCTGAATTCTGGCTCTGCTGCTTGGAACTCTGATGTTCTGTGTTTTGATGATGATTTTCTTGGTTTTTGAGGGGAAGTGGTGGTGGTGTGTGAAATGTGCTCTCTTGTGAAGTGATAGGACTTTCTTGGAGTTGTGTTGATGAATTGCTGCTTTGGTTTTGATGAATTTGAGGTTGTTGAAGGTTGTTGGATTTTCTTGTTGGATTGATGATGATGATGAGAAGGAGGAGGAGGAGGAGTTGGTGATTTGTGCTTTCTTGATGATTTGTTCATGTCTCTGAGCTTGTAGAACCAAGCATTTGGGATCATATCTGATAATTTGAACCTGTAATTTCCCATTACTATTTCCCTACTCTCTCTCTCTCTCTGTTTTGATCTTAATGTGTATCTATGTGATGTTAATTTGAGGAATGAGGCTTTGTGTGTTCATCATTTTGGCACCTCTTTGCTTTTGATGATTGTGGAGTTGGAGAGGGAGAGAGAGAAAGAGAATGGCAATTTGGCAAAATGATACAATGGAAGTGGCGCTAATATAAGGTGGTGTAAGTCTAGAAGAAAAAGTTATTGGGTAAAGATGTGTGAAATAACAAAATAAGGAGGTAAAAAATAATTTGCACAAATGTTATTTCTATATAAAGAGAGTCATTAAGTATTTACGTACGTACAAATATATGTATTATTTAAATTATTTTTAATATATATTTTATAGTAGTGGTTAATTTTTTGTGTGTACATATGACATAACTTAATAATTTAACGAACAATAATTTGTGTATTTATTTTCTGTTTTATTTTCACCATTTTTTGTTTTTAGAATTTTGTTAATAAAATTTCTGAGCCGATGTTTTCGTGTTGTAAATGAAATTTACATATTTGTACAGTGATATATGTAGCATTACTGTAAATAAAATATATTTTTTATTTGATTTGGATAAAATTAGAATATTTTAGGAAAAATTTATTTTGTAAATAAGTATGCCTTGTTAAGGGAATCTAATATTTTTGCATCACTACTCACTAATCTGGAAAGTTCCCATCCTATCCATGACTCTTGAGGTGAGTTTTAGGGTGCGCCCAACTTTGAAACCGGTGCACCCACGCCTCCTGCTCTGCTGTGTATTATCCAACTGGAGAAAGACATGTGGAACATGCCACTTAGTATTTGGACACATCTAGACGTCATAAACAGTGACCTCTATAATTTTATTTTGGCCCCTTTGTGACCATACTGTAAATAATGAATGTTGTGGTGGTTTTTGTGAAAAAATTCTCATTGCGCTTGATCTGAGGTTGATGTTTAGATTTTTTATGGGTAAACATGATTGGATCTATTTTTTATCAATCTGAAACTTTTTTGAACCTTTAACCAATTTATTGGTTTTTTGGTACGTTTTTTTTTTGGGGTATAGGCAACATTTTTAGTTTTTCACACTAGCTAGGAAAAATAATAATAATAATAAATAGACATTCACATAAAGCCAAAAAAAAAAGCATTTCCACCAAAATAAATGTTTATTGAGGCTGCTTATTACACCTCTTAAATTTGCTAATAACACACCATTAATATTAATTTACCAAAATATCCTAAATTTTGTCATATAATATTAACTTTATGAAAGATAAAATTACAACAAGTATCTTTATATATTTTAATTCAATGTAATTAATTTTACTTGTATTTAATTATTAAATTCAATGTTAATTTTACTTGTATTTATTATTTAATTTTACCTGAATATGAATTAAGTTTTTATTTTAGCAGTGTATCCTCCCTTTTTTTATGTCAACGGTGTGCTTTTTATTATTATTATTAGAATGCTTAGAGATGTTCAAGATTATTTCATCATCTATGACATTATGTTTTTTTTTCTTTTTTTTAATTACAAGTTGAATTTTATTTGTTACTTATAAATTTCTTTTTGAGACAATTGATATATATATATATATATATATATTATTTTTTTAAATAGAACAATCATTATAATTTAAACACTTTTCATATTGATAAAATAATTAATGTACATATAATTTCTTATTATAGTTAATTATTGAAGACATAAATTATTCAAAAAAATTAAAATTAAAGACATTTTGGTAAGTTAGTATTAATAATATGTTATTAGCCATTTAAGAGGTGTGCAATTAGCACCACCCAAAAAACATTGCTCAACAGTTATAAAGATTGAAGCTTGGCAGTAGCAGGGTGTATGATCGATTGTTGATTTAGGTTCCTCTTGAAAGATAAACAATCATGGATGATAGATTGAAAATAAAAAAATTATAGATTCTAGTCATGTTTACCCATAAAAAAGCCTGCTTGTTTACCCGTAAAAAACTGTACATCAACCTCAGATCAAGCCCAATGAAAGATTTTTTCACAAAAAACACCATAACATTCATTATTTACAGTATGGTCACAAAGAGGCCAAAATAAAAATGTAGAAGTCACTGTTCATGACGTCTAGATATGTCCAAATGCTGAGTGGCATGTTCCACGTGTCATTCCCTAGTTGGATAATACACAGCAGAGCAGGAGGCGTGGGTGCGCCGGTTTCAAAGTTGGGCGCACCCTAAAACTCACCGACTCATGAGTAGTGAATGGAGCTTCTGAGTTCTGATTTTATGACATTTACCTACCAAAGCCAAAGCATTGTTTTTTGTTTCATTTATTCACACGGAAGCCTACCACCACTTATGAGTTATGAGAGATTCCCCTTGAGAAAATCCTTGTCTCTTTTAGGATCTTAAACTCACCTTCTTTCTCCACATACATCCGATTTCATCATAACATGTAACTTCATTGGAAAACAATGCAATAATATGTTTGTGGTGTTTCACTTATAGTGCTACAAAACATGACTGCAGAAACTAACATCAACATAGAAATTAAAAATTTTGTGCCAGCTAGCTAGCCAGACCCCAAACTTGTTATACATTCATTCTAAGATGTGAAAGTAGTAAAATAAGAGTACTTTTAACGCAATTGGGATGTCTAATGGTTTATTTCTCCGTTTAAGCAAATTTTGTTTAGATAAAGTTCTAATACGCAACAAATTAGTTATTAGCTGGTCAGGATTAGAAATATTGTAAAAAATCAATAATTAAAAGAAAACATACTTTTAATTATACCACCTGCTCATTGAAGATATAAAAAAATAACAGTACATTTTTTTTGTGTATACTTTCATCTAAGTTCCAAACGAATAGGTTTTTATATATACAATGAACATATTTTTATAGTTGACATGAACAGATTTTAAAACATGTTCATTTGCTTTTAAAAATTTGTTTGTTCTAGTAGTATTATTCTGTTCGTACACGAACAGAAATCTATATATACAACGAACATGTTTTATAGTTGACACGAACATGTTTTGTTTGCTTTAAAAAAGATGTTCGTTTAAGACTTGAATAGAGGTGTATACCAAGATTAATTGATAAACAAAATAGAATAATCTACTTGTACTATGATACACTTCTATATATACTATTTTTAACACGAAAATATAAATGTGAGCACATAAATTTTATTTTTTTATACTAATATTTATATTTTGTGTGTTAAAAATGAGATTACGGAGATGTACAGTAATACATGTAGCATTACCGTAAAAAATATTTGTTTTTATAACCCATCAAAATTAAATCCAATGATCCTCGATCTAATTATATATATAAAAAAAAGCATTTTCATCTGAAAATAATTATAAAGTCTTTGTTAGAGTATTCACGGTTAATTATTTATTATAACTTTTTAAGCGGCCATTTTTTCGAAGACTAACGTTATATGTATTAGTTTTGTGTATATATATATTTTTTGTATTTGTTATTTTTAGTATTAAAAATTATTTATAAGAAATGAAAAAGGTAAACAAATTTGTATTTTATATCATAAAAAATATATAAAAAAAAACTAGTACAAACATTTTTTTTTTCTTCAGAAATTTCGTTTGGCTTATTGTAGTGAGCAAGCAATAATACGGTTTTGGTTAAGGGACTGTTCTGCCAAGAAAGGCAAAAGGGAAAACAACTTGGTACTATATAGAAAAAAGTTTATCCACCAACAGGAAAAGAAAAAGAAAATAAGTTGCGTGATATACAGAAGTGTACCGAATAAATTAACTATGTTTCACAATTTATGTAATAATAATAAATTGGAGTAATTAGGTATTTAAGTTGTTATATTGGTGTAACTATTATTCTCTAAATTTCTTTTAGACAGTTTAAGAGTCTCGACTCAATTGAAGGAAGGTAAAAATCTCTTCAAATCATTTTTGACATTACCATTAAGATCCAATGAGAATTCAAAATTACAGTAGAAGAAAAATTGCAATAAAAAATCCTCAATAAATACACAATAAAATATTTAAAACTTAAAAGTTCGATTTTTCGTGTTCTTTATCTTTTACGCATCGTCTTGTATTTCTCTTCATCTGCATAAAACATCTTAACAAGCAATACATAAAATGGTTCCACCTCAACATAAACAATTAACCGCATCAAGTAAACTAATAAAAAAA
Source organism: Stylosanthes scabra (assembly GCA_036250425.1). Lineage (NCBI taxonomy): Eukaryota > Viridiplantae > Streptophyta > Magnoliopsida > Fabales > Fabaceae > Stylosanthes > Stylosanthes scabra. The sequence continues at coordinate 23,270 of JASCZI010242310.1, read as the reverse complement.
ATTTTGCCTTATCAAATAGCATTAAAACAAGCAACACCCGACATCAAATCTAACAACATCAAAAGAAGCTCCACCTCAATTGAAACATCACAAAAAAGACTCCGTCTCAACACTCAATAACATCAAAACACAACGGCATCAAAGAGGCTCCCCTCATCTAATCTAAGTTATTTAATACATGTAAACATATTAATTGGTGATATATTTAAGGGGGAAATAGCTAGCTTGTATCGAAATAAGTTCCATAGGCAAGTTAAAAGTTAGGAAAGTGTTCTTTGGAATATCAAGGGTTTCAGTACTTTTAACCGTAGATACCTGAAAATCTTCCTAAAAGTTAATAAACCTGGAACATGATAGTTATGGAGCACGTGAACGAAGAAGCGGAATAGAGCAAACTCAACCAATCATGTGGCTAATTACTTGATTTGTAAACTTTTTATTTGGTGGTTCTCCCTTTCGAATAGTGTTGAAGCTGGTCAACTGGTCCCCTCTCATATTATATATAGTACATGCCCAGAAAAAGCCACCCTAACGGTTTAAGTGCCCTTTTCTGTATCAATATATATGAACACCAATGCATGGAGCTACAAAAAATCAAGACCCAAATGGTGCATGGAGGACGAGTTTAAATGGCAATAGTCAGCTCATTAATCTGTTTAAAATTTGAATTATATGAACTTAATTGTATGAAATGGGATATAATACACGACATAAAGAATTTTTGGATAAACTATAGTAATATCTTAAAATTTTATTAATATTAAAGAACAAACTAAATTTTTAAAATCTATTTTTAACCTTTTTAGATAATTTTTTGTTGAATATTTCGACATGTAATCGAATTTATGTGTTCAAATGTATCTAAAAAAGTTTTTTATTTTTTTATAAGATACAATTGAATACGAAAAGAACAGCGAATGTTGAATAAGTATTATTGTGTCCTATTATTATTTATGTTGTTGCAATATATTAAAGTTTATTTGTATTATTTAGGAAGGACGCAGTGTACCTTAGCATGGTCTTTTTCTCAGCCTTGTTTGCTACTTCTTATAGGCTTGTACATCGTCCCTTGATGTTATGTTATTTTTATGCTATTCATTTAATCATATTTCATCATTATTGGCAATGACAAGTTCCCATGTTATCATTATCGGTCAATTCCAAAATTTAACAAAAACAAAAGAAACAAAAAAATTCATTATACATCCAAAAAATATATATATATCTTTCCTTGAATTTTCATAAATTTGTCCCATTTGTATAAACATACGTAAGTTTTTTTTGTGTTTATTTTACATACATAACGTATTTGGAGGCCCACTAACCAAAAAGAGTTTGAGGCCCATAAATTTCTTTTAGCATAGAGTACGCATGACAAAACATTAGATTCAAAAATATGTTTTAATATGAAGGCAGACACCTTCTTAAAAACCCAACATCAATATCACATCAGTGTCCATACAAGAAGGAAAACTTATCTCCAGTCAAAAAAAAAAAAAGGAAAACTCATCTTATACATCACCAGAAAAGAGTTCACATCTTTTGACCCCAAAAAAAAAAACTAAGTTGAGTAGGTTAAATGGTTAACTCAATTGTCCAAAAAAAAATGGTTAACTCACTCTTGTCAAAAAAAAAAAGAGGTTAACTCACTAGCTTGTTTAAGCACGTTCAAATCCCCCTAATGCATGTACCAACCCACTGGTCTGGGACAGATTAGTCATTAGTCTCTGACTTAGCAGGTTGAGAGATATTATTGGAAAAAAACTTATTATATTTTTTTTTTGTTTCCATTCCTCGACGAGATAGGCGAATGACTAATCCATCGTGGATTTGAACTTCATTTAAAGGTTTGATGTTGATCAATAAGTTATTGCATGCACAAGGTAATATTCAAATCTCCCTACGCTTATTTGATCGGACCAGTGAGCTAATCCCTAATCCAATTTAAGTTGGTTCTTATTATGCTTGTTTTGGTAACTAGAAATTTAATTAGTTAAAATTTGTTAACACTCAAACAATAAAATTAAAATAGATGTAAGTAGTGTTTGGGATCAAACTGAGTGGTGAAATTATTGATGGATCTAATTAAACACAGATTATTATAAATACGACCCTTGATCGAGGAAAATGTTCTTACTTCTTATTAGCTTTTCACTAATAGATTGGGACGTTCACTAAAGTCAAAATTCCCTTAATTCTTCTTCTAATTTTTTTATTTAACCTGATTAAAATTAATTAGTCAACATCATCAGGTTAGGTTGTTAAGCATTGTTCATGCCATGCAAATGAAGTCAAAAGATCAATACCTTATTAGAGTTAAATAATTGATTACTATACTTCAACACAAGTAGAAAAATAAATTAGCCTTAAACCTACCATTTATGCATGTATATAATATTAATATGGATGGATAGCATCATCTTTTTTTTGACATGTGTGACATATATATAAGATAAAATAAGTAATTTTTTTAATTTAAATAATAATTTTGCAATTGATATTCATGTTTGCAAAAATAAAATATTAAATTAGAATAATTGCGTATGTGTACTTTAATTAAATTTGATGAATAAAATAAAGTTAATAAATATAAAAGAAACAATTATTTCACTTGATTTTAACTTGTAATAATGAGAATAAAACGAAAGTTAATTGATTACAAAAAATGAAAAATGCTTTCTAATGATCTACACAACTCAGAGAGGTTGTCACGTTTAGGGTTATCTAAAAATAGCAATTTTCTCCATTTTTTATTTTATTAATTTGTTTACTTATGTGATTGATATTTTAATTTTCAGGAATAATAACAAACAACTTATTATAATTGATAAAATTATTTGTGGTTCACAAAATATATATTTAGCTAAACAAACAAGGAGCAGTACATTTTTTTTTAATTTATATGGCCATTTTGTTTTTATCTGGAAAACTATCTTCCTCGAAAATGCAATGAGTTACATATGAGGAACAATGTATAAATTAATGTAAATATATATGGACCACTTATGTGTGAAAATTGGACCACTTTTGTGTCAATTGAATCTCCAAATAATAAAGCAAATTCATGAAAGGTATTTTTATAATGCTTTTATAATGGGTTATATTCAAATTGAAAGGTATAAGGTATTATTATTATTATTATTATTATTATTATTTGATTCAAATTTTGTGTGGGTATGGATTTTATTTGATACTTGTACGAACTTCTGTATCTGACTCTCTTGTTTTAAAATTGGTATACTTTATTTATCTTCAAAAAAAAAATTCTCTTTATAAAAGAGCATTTTAGAATACGAAAGGTGAGCTAATAATTTGATTATAGTGATGATATTCATATATACGATAATGATATATAACCAACTTCTATTTCATCTTATCTTCTAATAAAAAATATACATTTCTTTTTTTCCTATAAAATAATTTAGTACGGTGGAACATTCTATAAATTTATTATTATTATTATTATTATTATTATTATTATTATTATTATTATTATTATAGTGATGATATTCATATATATGTCTATATATATATTTACTTTTCTTATTATTATTTTTTTTATTTTTCCTTTTGGGTGCATTTCATAAATCATAACCTACCTATTATTAATATATTGGACGTCTATATTACAAATAAGGCTGTCTGTGTGCAATTGAAAATGATATGAATATCAGAAGGAAACATATGGTTGCCATTTAAATATGACCGAGGAAGTTAATTGAGATATTCAAAATATCATAATTCAACGAATAATATCCTTTTCACACGATAAACCCAACGAAGCAACAATATGAAAAGAGTAAACATCCATCTTGATTTCTAAATTTTTTCGTTTTGGACTTTGCGTCTCTTAATGAATCGAAATCATCAGAGTAATCTCTAAACAATTAAAAAATGGTACAAATTGGCCACTGAATTAGACAAATAGACCCCTAAAACCACCTGAAAATAAATTACAATATGACCTGTCAGAAATGGATTTATTCCATTTTTTAATTGTTTAAGAGTTACTTTAATAATTTTGATTCATCAAAGAACGTTAAGTCCAAAACGAAAAAATTTAGAAGCCGAAAAGGATATTTGCTATCAATATGGATCTGGATCATCACGAAAGGAGTAAGAAACTCTCCTTCGTATCAGAGTTAGAGAAATTTGAGAGACACAAAAATTTCTAATTAGAATTAACTATATTCATTCATACCAAATACATTTAAATTATGTCATCACCAAAAGAAATACATTTATATTTTTATTATATATAAAAATTCATCAGCTAATTAATTAAACTATTAAAAATGGAGATGGGATATCATCGCAGAAAAATTATGAAAATGGACTTTAGGCCTATTTTACTCTTAACATATCACATACTAATTTCAATTATTGTGAGATACAAAAACAAAAGATATATTAATTTTTATGCTGGAATTATTTTTTATTTTTTTCTTAACAATAATGGAACCCTAAACCCTAAATCTTTAGGCGATATATTTTGAAATCATCCATGTCATGGAAATATTTTTTCCAAAAATAAAGAGATATATGAATGATTATAATCATCCACTCATCATCTACTGAAATAAGAAAAATGTGGAATATTTTAAAATTAAAATTAAATGTATCTAATTTAATTCTAAAAATTAATTTATAAAATGAGAGATATCTCACATTTATAAATTTTTAAGAGTGAAAATGATCTGGAATTGCCGTATACACCGGTAGAGTAATCTGGGACATTAATGAAGTTTTGAAGGGATGAATTCAAGGTATGAACTTGGGTGTTCATATGAACGCAACTTATTATCTTTGTTCTCCGTCTTTGATAGCAATTTAAGGAAGAATCTATGTGTACTTCACACTTGTATATATCATTTAATAATAAAGAAAAAAATAAATATTAATACAAAAATTTATATTTTTCTGTGCTAATGTTTATATTTTTTGTATTATTAAATTGTGTGTATATGTGTGTATAATAATACATCTAGTATTATCTTTAAAAAAAATCATTTTTTTCTTGAGTCAAACTTTTTATAGTTAATATCTTCTTATCAGTTTAAGCAACAAGGAGAAAATATGATAATAGAATAAAAGCCTAACCATAATTATTGTTTACAATCCAAACATTTCTTTATCAAATTTTGGGTTGAAATATTCGAAATTAGAGACATGCATGCTACTTTCAAGTATGTACGTAGAGGGTGGGGTGTAGTCACTCTCATTGTTCGTAGTTGTAGAGAAATGAGTGGTACCGCCATATCTAACCATTGCTACCTTAAGATTTGTACGTCCATTGCTGTATGCTATCACGTGATTCAAAACACTAGTATTGAGTATTGACCACAATAATCCATGCATACCAATTTTATTTTATTCGTATATAATTATATATTGTGTCGTTTCCTTCTTTTGTTTCTTCTTCTCTCTCCCTAAAAACAAATTAGGATAGTTAATATATAAGAGGACTAAAACCAAAAAATCTAAGAGTATATTCTACTATATATTCTAATATATATGAAAAAGTATATGGGGTCACTTATTTGAGGTCAATCGTGACCAACAAAAATTTAACCCTAGCAGAGCAGCATGCATGAAAGCGGGAGGTGGTGACTGCTGCAGCACGACGAGATAGAGAAAATGAAAGGATTAAGGTAAATGAGAACGCATGGAAGAAAAGAAGGGATCGACGACCATGGTGAGCATGAGCCAGGGTTACAAAGATTGAATGGAGAAAAAGAACAAGGAGGTTGATGGTGGCGCAACAATGGAAGCAGAGGTTGGTCCTTGCAGCGATTATGGAGGCAAGGAAACGAGAGTATGAGAGGTAATGGAACTCTCACAGAGAGACCGGGGCTGACAAAGGGAGCAAGAACACGATGGTTCGATGCTGCTGGCACCGATTATGTTGTGGTTAGGGACGGATGTAGAAAGATTACTTTGGAGGGGCCGAAAATATATATAATATAAAGTAAAGTTTATGTATAACTTAGCTTATATAATTTAAAATATACTAAAAAATATAATAATAAAAATATGTTTTAAATTATAATATATATATATATACATATATTTTTTTACTACAATTTTTTTTCGAATTGATCAGTATACGACAACTTTTTATATCATAAAATCTAAATCTTTAAAGATTTTATCTTATTGAGAAGCGATTTGGTAGTAATTTTTTCTCTAAGTTCTTTTTTCTTTAAATATCGTCACTTAGCATTTTGTTATTATTGGATATAAATAATATTTAGGCCAAATTTTTTTTTATATTATTACTTCTCGTATAATTATTAGAGATAAATAATATTTCGATTAGACTTTTACTTATACGAAGTTAAATATTAAATATGTTTTACAATTTAGTTTTTAGTGTAATATTTTTTAAATACAAAATAAAAAATTATATAATTTAATATATAACAACCTCTTTATTAATTGATGTTAAAAAATGTTGGGGGGTCGAGGCCTATGCTCGCCTCCCTCTAGGTCCGTCCCTGGCTGTGGTTGGTGGTGATGATAGTGGAGGAATGATAAATAATCACTTTTATTTCTATTTGGATGATATTTTAATTTTTATTTATCTAAATGATATATTTTTTCAAAATTTCAAATAATCACTTATTTATTAGTATAAACTTATAGTAGTGTAAACGTGTCTTTTTGAATTTTGATATGCTCTATTAGCTAGGATTTTAATATGCTCTGTTAGAGTTTTGAAAAGAAATCTTTATTTTCTTATACTTTTCATGTGCGATCAGATCGTCAAATACAATTCGACTATCATAACTGTTGTGATTGCTATTACCGTAAAGAATACTAATCCTAATGCGAAAGGAAGCAATTGTCCTAATTTTATAAAATAAGAGGTAACTTTAATCCTCTAATCTTTTATTTCAGAACAATTTGTTTCATATCCCTAATTAGATCAAGTGACATAAAAAAATATATAAGAAGACGATGATATGATTAGGGGCTAAGTAAGGCCCTTAATAATTGTAGTAATATTGGTTAATTAATGTGGTGACAAGAGAATGAGTACCAACCGTACCTCAATTATCTTGTCTTGAATCTTGATACCTACGAGCATGTCGTCGCTAAATTATTGCTTTAACATCTGTCGTTTCAGCGTTGCTTCTTCAATCTTGTTCATCGTTCGGTCACTGGCGTCACCATCAGAACAAAAACACGTTCATGGCCACCATTAACTAAGTCTTAACTCTTAACACCCAATTCAAACCGTGTGTACTGTGTGTACTACCACCACACTCGTTCAAATTCATCACGCCTCTTTTGCTTTCTTATCTAGTTAAGCTTTTTTTTATCGCCTATATTTTCTTAGCCAGTCACAGGTTACCACTTCGTGTGCAGATGAGTCATATTATCCATTAATTGTTACATACATATATATACATAATAATCATCATCATCATCACTAGCTAGCTACTATTTATGTATGTTTCAGTTGAGAGAGCAGAATTAACTAGAGAATGAATATCAGCCAAGATAAATTAGTGGTTTAAACATTAAATTTCTAAATATTATTTGGATAGATCAAAATTGGTAATGCTATGTACCATCCTAATATACTATTTCAATAATTTTATTTCCGTACTAAAATCAGCCATCAGTCTATAATTACGTATTGAAATATTTCAATGCATATTATACAACTGATAATTGATTTGGTAGCTAATTTTAGTATATACCTAGCCTAACCCATATTATTTTTAGTAAGTGTATATTATTTTTGGAAAAATGACCATCATAAAATTTGTTAGATTAAGGGTGATTTATTTGAAAAAAACAGTTGAATTGCACAAATTAAAAATCGGAAAACAATTTATTTTTTTATAATTTTTATATTTTTATTCAATAAAATTAATTTTGAATTTCCCAGCAGCCAGCACACTACTACTGTTACTGTATAGGTATTTTTGCAAGCACTTTACTTAGTAACCAAATAGAATAGAATTTTGTCAATATTATTTAAAACCAGATCGTTGTCATAACAGTAAAGAATAAAACACATCATACACCAGATGAGTCTTTAAATACTCATTCTTTATCTCTCTCCCTCACTCACTCACTACACCCAAATAGTAAACAACAACACTTCCCACCTATTCTTAATTCTTCTATGTCACAAACCCCCTTCCTTCCTTCTCTTTCCATTCAAATCTCCTCACACCAAAAACCACTCCTTCCCGCCGAGTTCGGTTAGTTATTAAGTTAGTTACTTACTTACATCTAACCATGAGCTTCTCCAAAAACGACGTCGTCGTCCAAACCGAACCAACCACACCACCAACACCAAACGACACCACCGTTTTGTTAGGCAAGTACGAGCTCCGCGAACTTCTCGGCGTAGGCGCGTCCGCTAAAGTGTACCACGCGACGCGCGTGACTGACGGTAAGAGTGTGGCAGTTAAGGCCGTTAGCAAACGCCACGTCATCGCTAACGGCCTCGCCGAGAATCTCGAGCGTGAGATCTCCGTCACGCGCCGCCTCCGCCACCACCCTAACATCATCAACCTCCTCGAGGTCCTCGCCACTAAAACCAAAATCTACCTTGTTATGGAGTTCGCCGCCGGCGGAGAGCTCTTCCAGAAGGTCGCCGACGGCGGCCGCATGACGGAAGACGTCGCCAGAAAATACTTCCGGCAGCTGATCTCCGCCGTGAAGCACTGCCACTCCGCCGGCGTCTACCACCGTGACCTCAAGCTCGACAACCTCCTTGTCGACGATGACGGCGACCTTCAAGTCTCCGATTTCGGATTGAGCGCCGTGAAGAACCAGATCCGACCCGACGGGTTGCTCCACACGGTTTGTGGGACCCCTGCTTACGTGGCACCTGAGATCTTGGCGAAGAAGGGTTATAATGGGGCCACGGTGGACGTGTGGTCATGCGGCGTCGTTTTGTTCGCATTAACCGCGGGATTTTTACCCTTCAACGATTACAATATTACCATTTTGTACCGCAAAATTTACCGCGGTCAATTTCGGTGTCCGAAGTGGATTTCTTCTCAGCTCAAAAAACTTTTATCTCGTTTGCTCGATGTAAATCCGCAAACGAGAATTACCGTTGATGAGATTATGCAAGACCCGTGGTTTAATGCGGGTGGATACCGGTTTAACCGGGTTTTAGTTGAAGAACCAGAACCCGAGTGGGAAAAGAGTCAAGTTAAAAGTAAAACTGAAATGCTAAATGCATTTGACTTGATATCGTTTTCGACCGGGTTGGATATGTCGGGTCTATTTGTGCATTCGGGTGATCCGAACCAGGTGGAGAGATTTGTGTTAAGAGAGAAAGTAGAGAGGATACTTGAGAAGGTGGAAGAGGTGGTTAAGGGTAGCAAAATAAGAGTGAGAAGGAATGAGAAGTGTGAAGGTGTGAGGTTGGAAGGGCAAGATGGTAATTTAATTGCACTTGTGTTGGTTTACCGGTTAACCGATGAGTTAGTGGTGGTTGAAGTGAAGAGTATTGGAAAGATGAATTGTAATAACCCCAATTTGAGGAGTTGCCTCATGAATAGTAGGCATAATAAGTCTTTATAATTGAAGAGTTATACTACATAAATAGTTCAGAACAAGTATCACTTATTTTTTTTGAGTGATAAAAATTTGTTTGTACCTATAATTTGATTCAATGTGTGTATATATTTTTTCAATTAAGTTTTTATATGATATTTAATTTTTTAATTAGGTCTCTAAAATGATGATAATAGAATATTTTATTACATAAAAGAATATTATGTTACATAAACTCTCAATAAACAGGAAATATTTTTTTGTGTAGTAAAATATACTGTTAAATTTAATTTTTTTATGGAATCAAATTTAAATATCATATAAGATCTAATTTAACTTAGAATAAATGTGGTTTACACTTAAGTAATGGATTTTTATGTATGCTTCTGGCTTCTTCTTATATTATTATTTTTCTCAAGTCAGACATAATTATTAATTAACAATTCAATTATGGCAACGAACAGAGTGTACGTAGAAGAGGTGAAAAAGAAGCAAAGGGCCCATAGTTGAACCAGATCCCACTTACTAATGCAAATAATCATATTTATTGAATTATTGCCTTTATTTCCCTGTCAACATGACTATATATGCTTTAACAAGTATATTTTGTTAATTATTGAACCACTAAAAATTTAATATATATGGCACTCAAATAACAACGGGAATGAAATCTTTTGTTAAAACTTAAAATTAATTCTATCTGATTGAGTGCAATGTTAGATAAATATTACTAAATAATATATAATATAAGATAAGAAGCATTTTTAGTATATTAGAAATATTGGATATTTCTATATTTTTAATTGTTGATCTTGATTATATAATTAAAATCAATTAAAATTAACGATTAAAATCATAGAAACATATGGTTACCAATATACCAAAAACGTTTCCTATAAAATAAGAAGATGTTACTCCAAATAATAAGTGAATGGAAAGTGACGCCAAAATATATAAATATTATTCAAACTCAACAAATATTGATTCTTAAACTTCACTATGAAGCCATTGCTTTCACTACCTTTCAATTCCCACAGGTGGCTTCTTCCTTCAATTAGTAATAAGGATTATTTGTCAAATTTGAATCACATCAATTTGCATAAACATTAACTCTAAGCTGGAATTTTCTATAAATGCAAATCCATCGTTCCTAGTCTTTATTAAAGAGGTGCATATTTTTGTATTCTTGAAACAAATTAAAATAAGTTAAAAGAATTTTGTATAAATAATTCTATTTGTACACTAAAATCAGCCACCAGTAGATAATACACATTGAAATATAAAATACATATATAGTTTAATTCATTTTTAATGTGTATTTAGTATTTCAATGCGTATTATACACTAATAACTAATTTGATGGCTGATTTTAGTATACATCTAACATTACTCATTTTGTATAGTACTATCTAGCTAGCAAGTTGCATTGAGACTATGGTCAAGAATTTAAGGTTTAAGCACGTTTAATAAAAAAGAATATTCTCAAATCGTAATTAGATATATTCCAATTTTATTTTCGTTCACTGCATGTTGTTCTAGTTGTTCTTTCTGGGGTCCATTGGATTTATGATTCATGAATAATATCATGATAGATCATCAACATGAGTATCAAAGGCGGCGGTTTGATATATCTTCAAATGTATATTTTCCTTAGCAGGCCAATTTGACTAGAAGTAAAATTTAAAGGATCCTTGGATGACTATTTACTCATTCACTCATTCTTGATTAATGTTCTAATTTTGGTGTCATGGTTAATTATCAATTATTTGAAAATAAATAATCACTAACCGTTAAAAAAAAATCTTGTGTAAATCTTTTGTTCAATAAACAAATTTAAGATATTTGACCTACCACACAAATAGAAGATAATTGAAGGCTGTTTAATTAATAAAGAGTAAAATTTGATGAAAAATGAAGAGTTTTACTAATAAATTTAGAAATTTAAACATATAATATTTTTTTTTTATTTTTACTAAAAAAAATAATCTTCACTTTACACCTAAATATTACTCTTCACCATAGCATTACTCATAATTGAATTGTATTGTATGCAAATTTGGATTTTCTAAAGTAAAAAAAATTGTAAGATAATGAAATGAGAGATTAATTATCATTAAATTTGTATTTATTAATTTATATGGAAATAAATAAATGATTTCATATATTATAAATATATCATTATAAATATTATATATAAAAAATTATAAATATTAAAATACAATAATTTTATAGTATTATTTCCTTCAAATTATTCTAACTGAGTATGGAACTCCCTTAACAAACAGTTGGATTCACTGAATCTAAAAATGAGTTAAATGCATCAATTAATTAAATAACTTAAATAATCAATTAGTTCGATTTTAGGTCACTTGTCAGCTTCACTTATACCTATATTCCATAGATGTTGCTTCTTATCCATTGCAAAATCCCAGCAACCCCCTTTTCGTCTTCACCTCAAATTCCAATCCATCCCTCCCTGATTCCTGAATCTTTTTTCCTCACATTGCTCATTTTAATAAATACCTCATTCAATTATTCATATACAAATAATGCACTTTAATTGTAACTACATTTTCTAGTATAATAATTAATTGCAGGTAAACCGAAGGTTTAAACTCCACCTTGTGCATATAATAATTCATTGGTCAATGATAAATATTTAAATAGAATTTTGATTCACAAAGAATTAATCTTTAACCTATCGAATTGAGAGATGTCATAAAAAAATTATAGATAAATTCTTTATTTTTTTACATTTTTGATTATTTCGGGTTCGAGTTTTGATATAAGACAGTAAAGGGAAAATTTTGATTATTTTTTTTTACCTAAATTGATTAGTTTCTTAGTAATAGTCCTTGGATACAAATAATACAAATATAAAATAAATAAATTTTAACATTATATTATATTTTTTATGCACTTCAGGGGAGTGCTTATTGAAAAGAATAATATCCCATGAGAAACCAACAATTATTAAGAGCCAAATAATTTGATTAGATAAAAAGATCCCATAATCAAATGTCGGGTGCCCCATTTTGTTGGTTAAGCATGAACTCATTCATATATGATGATATATAGATATAGATAGATAGATGTGAAATAAAAGAACAAACAAATCCTTAATTAATCCTAAAATTGTTCATAATTAATATCGAGCCATTATTGTAAGTAGTCTTGTTAATAAGACAAAGTTTGATGAGGTTATGATTCCCTTTATATAGAGTACCTTACCTTTCTATTCATTTAGGAATAATATATTGGGAGGAAAAAAATAATAAAAAAGGGAAGAAGAAGAAAACAAGTATAAATAATAAATCATATGCAAAGACATAATTGCGTGTGTGTGGTGTAAACTTATAGGAAAATTATAATCTATTATTACAAATTAAATATATATTATTTAATAATAATATTAATATATAATCAAATTAACTCACAAATCGATATCATAAGATTATTCAAATTCAAATTCAAATTTAAACTAACTAACTATTATTGAGGTAAGTTTAAACCAGTTTAACTAACCTATATTCTAAAACCTCTGCTAAATCTCAAAAAGTCATAACTATCATATCCGTTTAACGATAGTTTTGCTATAATTGTCACTAAACGTAAAAATTTGCCGACCCATTACATAAATTGTCGCATTAACCGTCGATGATTAAGGACGATTTTAAAACCATCACAAAAAAATCACTTGCATTTGATAAAAATATTGTAGTGAATAAAGGTATCTGATATACTTTAATATTAGTGTTGTAAATTAAAGATATTTTTACGTTGATATAGATTCAGAGAAAAACACTTAAAGCAGTTTAAAAAACATAGATTGCATTTTACATGAGAGAAAATTGTGATATAAAAATTTCATAATTGAGTAAAAAGCAACAAAAACAATATATATGCATTACACCAACATCTTTTCCATATTAAAAAAAAAAAATTCTGGATAAATCGCACCATCAACAATTAATTAATGAACGCGTTAACATTTTGAATGTCTTGCTGTGCGATAATGACCTGAGTCAGCACTCAAAATAATGAATGAGACGACATTATATATTATTCAACTCAATCCAAAAATTAAATAAATAAATAAAATACAAAACAATCCAATTAGGAGAACCGCAGAATATTTGGCAGCACAGTAATGTGGATAATTAGATTTAAAACTAATAAGTAGATAGCTGCAAGTTAAAAAATTCGTCATCTCATATCATTAAAGGAAGCGAAAAGATAGGTAAAGAATTTTGGATCAAACACTTGTATTCAAAAGGAATAAGAAACAAATTCACAAAACCAATAATTGAGAGAATGTTAAGTGAAACCAGCCATGTATTTCTCTCTTCAATCCATCCACAAATGCATCTAATTTATTTAATTAATTGGACAATTATAAAATTAGAGAATGATGTGGATTGATTTTCTTTTTCCTAAAAAAAAAAAGCTAGATTTGATGGGAATGAATCAAGACATTTGAGAATGATGAAATGACCATGTCTAATGGCCAAGAAAAAAAAGTGACCACGGAAAGTATTTATAAGGCAACTTTTTTCTTTTAAGATAATTTTATACTATTTTTTTTGGGCTTTAAATTTTTACACTGTTCACTGGATCAGTGTTCACTCATCAGTGTTCTATAACCGTAAACCCTTTTCTTTTTTTCTTTTTTGGACACAACCCTAGACTTTTTTAAGTGCACTAATTTTATTTTATTTTTGGGTTTTGTTTTGGACTTTGTTTTTTTATTTTTTTTTTTGGGCTTTGAACTACACTCATTAACTGGGAGGAAACCTAAACAAAAATATGTTTAAGAATCGGGTTGGGAACCCAGACCCACAGTCCAAATCTTTTTTTTAAAAAAAATCTCTAAAATTAGAATTTGAAGATTTCATGCGGTGGCTGGAGGCTTAGCTCAAGACTAAAATGATATGCCTCCAAAATCTACACCAGGGTTCGAATCTAGTTGAATGCTAGATGTGGAAAAAAGAAACCTATGTAATATTGTAATGCGTGTATAAGTGTGGAGTATATGTGTTGTGATATCTAAGATTTTGAGGTTAAAAAAATTAGAAGATTTATAAAATAATGAAGTGGGAAATGAATTGTCATTGAATTTATATAACTCCCATGATATTTAAACTCCTATCTAAATTTAGGAGTGATTACTCTTTCACTGTATCACTTGATAATCTTTTAACTTTATCTAACTTTTATTACAAATTAATATTTTATTTAATAATAATTCTATGTGAACAAGCAGTTTTGGTTAATCAAATGCAACTAAATGATTTATTTCTATACTAAATAGAATATTATTTTGGATAACCAAGTGCAACCAAATGATTTATTTTTATGCTAAATAGAAGACTATTTTGGTGTCAAATATAAATTTATTTAGGTGCATTTTTTTATACTATTTAACATCAAAATAATATTCTATTTAGTATAAAAATAAATCACTTAGTTGCATTTGATTAACCAAAACTACTTGTTCAAATAGCATTACCCTTTATTTAATTATTGCATATGCAAGGCGCGAATCAAACCTCTAGTACATATGTAAACAACAGATAAGTGAGTTAATAACCCTTTTTTTTTTACACACCCTTTTTCTTTTAATTGGTAACCAAATATATTATCTATTTTGAACTAGGTTAGTATTTTTTTTTGGGATATGGGCTTAAAGCCCTTTTACCCATTACCCCACCCCACCCCACCCTTTTCGAATCCGGTACAGCGTTTTAAAAAGCACGTATCTTTGCCACTTTAATGCCTGCTTCAGTTGCGTTAGTATTCTTAATCTTATCTAGCCATTTTTTTTTTGCTTTAACTATATTAGGCTTTTGGGCACATAAATTGGTGTTCAAGTTATTTATTGTCTTTGTATAACATAGCCCAATGAAGTATATGGCCCACTCAAATTTAAATCTATGTATCCACAAATAACCTTAGAAAACCCATGTAAAAAAAAAAAACCAAAAAAACGCAAGAAATAAACATCAAAGATTCGTAGCCGAGGCTTGGTCCAACTGTTGGCCTCAATGCAGCTGCACATGGGTTCGAATTCTAGCTAAGGAAAGCTAGATAATATTAGTGTGTAGGTGACGAGTGTGTGTGTTTAGGATAAAGGTTAGAATTGGAAACTGATGTCAAATTCATCCGATAAAAAAAAATCGAAAATTCGAAGTTCTCCAATTATACATTAGCTATATAATTTTTAGGAGAATTCCATAATTATACATTCATTTGATGTTATGTGTATAAAAAATCCTGTATTAACATTCAAATTTAGTAAGACACCAAAAAAAAGAGTTCAAATTTAATAATTTAGTGTATAATTTTCCTCCTTTTTCCCCATAGGCTATATATTTTGATTTTTGACGCAAATAAATAACTCTACCAATATAAATAAAATTTTGGAGATACTTTTAATAATCTAAAACATAAATCCTCTCACCAATCACATCATTCATTTTCTGTTGTTCTAACATGGGCTGATGTGCATTGTGCATATGCACATGGTGGTGTCCATTAATTCAAAGCTCTACTCTCAAGAACACTCTGATTTTTCTTTTCGCAGTGTGTTATTCACTTATTTTTCGGCAATTTTTTTTTATAATAATATTCTATTTTCAGCATTATTTTTCCATTTAAGTTTTTTTCCTTCGTATGGTAAGTATTTTTGTTTTAAATCTCTTTTTTTAAGAGCATTTTGTCTTTTAATGTCTTTAAAGATAATTGAAAAGTGCCAACCCAATCGACATTACTATCAAGAATCGAAAGAGGATTTAAAGTTGCATAATAAAATAATAAAATACATTTTCAAATACTATAAACAAAAACTAAAAAAAATATATTTTTTCCATTACTATACAAATCTATTTTTCGTCGTAAATATCGTTTTCTTTATTTTTTACACTTCTACCCCTCGTATACTTTTAATTTTGAATATAACATACAGAGAGATGAGAGTAAAAAGAAAGCTGCTGTATAAGCCATCATGTTAGCAAACAAGTAGTTTTCCTAACACTTTGGAGCAACGTTGTTGTAGGTTTTATTTTGTTTTCTCCCCTGTTTTTTCACTCCCATAATAATACATGGAAAGGGACATGCCTTCAAATGTACATATCAAGAAGACAAATTCATTTAGAGCCACCAGTTTCCATTTGCTCATAAATTTATGTACTCAAATTAAATGAGAAATAATATATGGTCTCGTGCATTGAGAGTGCAATTGAAGGAGACAAAATAGCTACCAACCGGTCCCTGCTTCAATTCATTAAGGGTTTAGGAAAAAATTGCAAGCTATTTCTTCAAATTCAAGTTTATTGCAAATCACTTTTTTATTAGAGTGTTCTGTAGTCTCAACTAGACAAGAAGAAGGGTAAAAAATTGTTGTTAGAGTAAAGAATTGTAAACAAGATTGTTCTAGTGCATTATAGATTCTTATCAAAGAGTTGTAAGCTATACATATACACACACATACACAAATAGATCTTTTATTTTATTTTATGATGTGTATAATTAGTTCGGGTTTAGAGTTTAATTAATTTCCTAAGCAATTTTTATGTTTCGATGTAATTTTGGTTATGCGCGTTTCAATTTGAAACCCTCACCTCCTTGTTTGGGTTTTTTTTAGCGAACAATGATAAAAAAAAATTATCTTTTGTTTTTTAACATTTTAGTTTTGTTTTTAACATTCAATCCTTTTTTCCCTTATTTTTTAATAATATTTTTTTTATTCTTTAACTTATCTTTAAAACTTTTTTTTATGAAACATGCTTAAAGAGAAGGAAAAAATATTTTAGTTAGACAATAAAACCCTAAAATTAGTATCTCTTAATTTTAATCATCAAATTAAATCAAAATGATGTATTTGATGATTGTCATGTATTAGGGGGTGGTTAACAATTACAAAAAGGCTTCAAATTAAATAGCATTAGTTTTTTTTTTTTTTGTAATTTTCAGTAGTAATTTATATTAGATTGAGCAATTTTTATGATAAAAAAAAAACCTTCTTGATATGGTTGAAGCTAAGGGAGAGATTGGTTCAGTCATCTTGAGTTGCTTTAGTTGATACTCTCTTATCATTCATATTCATAATATAATATGTGAAGGTGCTCATAATTGATCCCACCAAATTGAGAAATAATTCAATTGGCCAAGGACTAGGACTCATAAGGGTAGAATTTTTTATTTTTTTTTAAAGCCATTTCTGGAATTTATTGATATTCTTCCATCCTTGCCTACCAGATGGTATTACTGTAACTGGTGGAGTGGGGTTTGTTTTCAAACAGTTGAATGGAGTCAAACCAGGCAATTAAACATAATTAAATTCCTATATAGAAAATATTAGTTATATGCATTGATTTTAGTTTATGTTTTCTATAATATAATTATAAATTGTATATCAAAAGATTAATATAGATATATTGCACACTAATATATTATTTGTTAGAAAAATTTTAGAGAGCTATAATTTTTTATTCTTATTTTCTCTTTAGTTTTAAACCAATAATAATCAATATACTAATAGTGTTAGCCTCCAGTATTTTCCTATTATTATAAATGGAAAATATAAAATAAGTAACATATGTATATGTAAATATTTATAATAAGTGTTAATGAGTTACATTTATTAAACAAGAGAAATACCAACGATGTCCCTGACAATTATATCAAAAGACAACGAGACCCTTGAAAAAAAATACACCCTTCCCAGCCCCTGATATTTCATTTATGAGACTTTCTAGCCCCTATTTTGTTACATTATAAAGGGCTAAAATGTCTCACGAGAAAAAAAATTAGGGGCCGAGAAATTTTACAAATAAAAAATAGGAACCGGAAAATGTGTGTTTTTTTATCAGGGACCTCGTAGTCCCTCGAGAGTAATTATTAGGGGATGGGTTGATTATTCACTCTTTATTAAACTATTAATGAATTGAACTCTAAAAATATAAATTTAATTTTAATACACTAACCAATTTTATAGATATAGTTAATCAACTGACAATAAATCATGCGAATAATATTTTAAAAAAATTATATAATTAAACAACTATATAAAATGTTTTTTATTATTAGTACATTAAAATTAAATTACTCAAAATATTTTGTATGTTTACTATGAAACATTTACATACATTTGGTTTTATTTCTAGATCCTAATGGAATATTGATAAATATTTTTACTATTCAGATTATCAATAATGCTATACATCTAAGTATTTACTCCAACTAAGTCCAACCAAGCAAAAAATAACCACTTCCACATCAGAAACGTGAAAACACACGCTTCCTTCTCCTTCTTCTCCTCTCGCTGATGCAGCTTCTTCTTCTTCGTTTTTGCAGCCACCACTGCCGCCACCACTATCGTCGTCGCTGCAACCACCACCGTCGTCGTCGCTGCAACCACCACCGTCGTCGTCATTGTAGACGCCACCGTCTCATTGCCGCCGCCATCATTGTCGTCGTCGTCGCTATCGTCTTCTTCTTCTTCCTCTTCTTCGTCCTCTTCTTTATCTTCTCCTTCCTCTTCTTCTTCCTCTTCTTCATCCTCTTCTTCTTCCTTCTCATCATCCTCCTCCATTATTACATTGTTACTGTTGTTGGTGGTGTTGTTGATGATGAAAATTGAATTGAATATTCTAAGAAAACAGAAACGAATTTTGAATGAAAACAGAAATGAATTTTACATGAAAAACAGAAACAGATTTTATATCGAAAACAGAAACGGAATTTACATGAAAACGGAAACGAAATTTATATGAAAACAGAAACGAATTTGGTGATGAACTCACGTCTGGGCGTGGTCTTGTTTACGCCTAGGCGTGACTTTGGGTCACGAAAACAGACGGAATTTACATGAAAACAGAAACAAAATTTATATGAAAACAGAAACGGATTTGGTGATGAACCCACGCATGGGCGTAGTCTTGTTTACGCTTAGGCGTGACTTTGGGTCACGAAAACAGAAACAAAATTTACATGAAAATAGAAACGAAATTTATATGAAAACAGAAACAGATTTGCTTTTCTTTTGTTCTTCTTCCTCCTCCTCCTCCAATTTTTCTTCCTTCTTCTTCTTCCTCTTCTCTGCATTCCTCCTCATACTCCTCCTCCTCCTCTTCCTCTATGTTTTTTTTCCTATTCTTCTCCAATTTCAATGTTGTTATCATCATCATTATCTTCTTCTTTTTCTTCTTTATCATCGTGATCGTCATTCTTCTCCTCATCATTGTCACCATCGCCACTGTTATCGTCGTCGTCGCTGCTATCGTCATCGTCGTTGCTGTCGCTGCTGCCTTTGTCGTTGCCTTCTTGATTGTCGTCTTCTTCTCGTGCAGAGGAAAAGAAAAAAAAAAGCGCTAATAAAAAAGGGAGAAAGGCGCGTGGAGTAGAAAAATTTGGTTGGATTTGGTTGGTTAAAATGCTTGGTTGTGTATAATTATTGTAAGATTATTATTATTATGATGTTAGCGAAATATATTATATAATTTAGGTTTAGATAACATATGTTTTATGAGTAAATGATAAATTCATTATTAATAGAAAATTTTAAATTTTTATATTTTCAACAAAAAAAAATTATTTTATAATTTTAACATGTGTTTTTACAATACGAAATAATTAAACCCATATAATTTTTTAAGGTCAAGTTTTGTAGGAGACACTTGCTGGTTATCAAATGGTCTATATTTATGTAATTGATTGACTATAATTTCCTTCTATGATCAGTTATTATGATTGTATAAATCTTTCCTTTTACATCATGCTTAATGACAACAATTAAATGTCTAAAATGACACTGAAAGACTCTTAATTAATTACAAAATTCTCTCTTACCTCTTTCTTTTAATTTTCTTCTTTTCCTATTATTCCGTAACAGAAGGAAAATTTACTGTTAAAAGAAGTCATTTATTACCACACTTACTACTATTCAGCAAAGCGAAGTTAACAAAATTAAAATTAAGAGTGTATATTTATTTTGGTTCTCAAAAAATTATAAATTAGATATATTAATCATCAACTAAAATTAATTATACTTTAGTCCTAATTTTTTGTATAACAAGTTAAATTGGTCATCAAAGTATAATGTTTTAGAAATTAATCTGATTTATAAAAAAAAGTTAAAAATTATTTGACTTATAAAATAAAAATTAAGAACTAAAATATAATTAATTTTAATTGAGAATTAACATATATTTTTAAATTATTTAAAGACCACTGAACCAAAAAGATTATATACTTTTAAAAAAATTTCCATAATCCATCTTAGTCCTTAAGTGGTAACTCAGATGCAGTTGATTTCATATAAAGTTGTTATTTAAAGTTGTTAGATTACATTTTGATCAAACATATTAATTTATCTAAAGGTAATTAACAAACAACTTCATATAAAATTATCACCTAGTCCTTATTTGAATTATGAGCACACTCCTCTTTTATAATTTTATTTTTCTTTTTAAATATTTTTTCGTTATTAAAAGTTAGAAGTGCCTCTTCACTTACAATTTTGCCTTTCCGTACAAGCCATTGCAGTGAAAGAGCAGATTGAGACATGGTCCGGTTCACCGTCACTGGTCGAACCGGGTTCACTAGCACAAAGCAATGAAAGCATAGCTTATTTCTATTTGGATTTGGTTTTTATTTTATTTTATATTTTTTAGTTTTAGTTTATTGTTATATTTTCTTCATCTTCTTCTTCACAATTCTCTTTTCGCTCTCTCTCTCTCTCTCTTCTTATCTATCTTTTCTCTCTCTTCATTCGCACACTTTCTCTCTCTAAAAAAATACGAAACACACCGAACGGAGGCTCCGACCCGAATCGGACGAGTCGAACTCAGCCCCGAACCCGTTCTCCGCTGCTTCTTCTTCAATCGCATTTCGCTTCCGTTGATTTTCTCTCTCTCTTAACGAGTTTCCGCCATGGCCGCCGAATTCGTAAGTGCTCGGCTCCTCTATTCCATTTCCCTTTCGATTGTTGCCGTAATCGCCGTAGCTCAAGCTCCGAATCGTTTTCCCCTTTTCTATTTTTGGCTATTGCTAATTCTTCGTTCAATTTCTGTTTTCGCGTTTCAAACTATCGATGCAATAGCAATAGGGTAAACTTTTTTTTTTGTGGTTTCTTTTCTAACACGAGTGATTCTGAAATTTTGTTGTTTTTTTGTGTGTGTGTGTTTTTGGGTTTGGAATTTTTAGGGTTCTGAAGTTTCTGCGTTGAACTCTGTTGGATATTGATTTGGAAGAAAGGAGAGAAGGATAAGTAGGGTTAGGGTTTTCTCGAAAGCATTGAT
>JASCZI010242309.1:964-13840 GCA_036250425.1 Stylosanthes scabra | reverse complement strand
TATTCTTCCTATAATTAACATAAAATCACCTAAAATTGGTAAAAATGTTTATATAAGTTAACAAATGTTTAATCATGATAAAATATTGGTACTTTGAGTATTTTATAGTTAATTTATAGGAAAAATAGATAAAGAAAGCTTTCGGAGCAAGAAACTGAGTATGAAGCCATGCCCATGATGCTGATCAGTTTTTCCAGCATGACCTTTGCCCACTAATTTGGAAATATCTTGAATTACAGAAGTCCAAATCTGATTCAAATTGCTTTGGAAAGTTTACGTTCGGGGCTTCGATTTGGTATATAAATGTATATGGTTGACAATTGATTTGAGCCTAGAACAATCCTGGGAAAGTTGTAGTAGAAGAGCTGCACGCCTAGGCACCCAGAGCTACATGCCTAGGCACCCAGACTCACGCCCAGGCGCCCAGAGTCATGCCCAGGCACCCAGAGTCATGCCTAGGCGCCAGAAGCTCAAGTCTAGGCGTGGCACCCAAAGTCTAGGTGTGGCCAAGCTCATTCCAAGCATCCAGAGCCCACGCCTAGGCGCCAGAAGCTCAATTCTAGGCGTGGGAACACTCAAAGTCCAGCAACCAAGCCCTGTTTTCACCAAGACTCACACCTAGGCGTGGAAGCTGAAGTCTAGGCGTGAGTCAAGTTGTTTTTGGGCAGAATTGTCATTTCATTTTGGATGCATTTGTATTTCATTTTTCCCATTATGTATGCCTATAAATAGATGGAAAACTTCATTAGAAAGGAAGAAAAACCTTTTACACTAGATCATAATTGAGTTTTAGTCACATTTCACATTCTAGAGAATTTCTCTCTCACTTTCTCTTAGAATTTAGTTTAGCTTTCTTTGAAGTTTCCATCACTTTTGTAATTTCAAGATTTCATTTCAATAAAGAAATATATTCAGTTTACTCTCTTTCTCTCTCAAGATTCTATCTTTTCTCATTTCTCTTTGAAGATCTTTGAATGTTCATGCATTCAAGATCCACAATCAACCAATTCTTGATGCCATTCATCATCATGAGTGGCTAGTTCTCTTTGAAGATTGAAGAGGAGGAGCTCTATTCCATCAATTCAATGGAATGATCCAATAACATATCAAATCTGCAAGTATCTATTATCATTCAAAGGATTCATCTTGTTCATCATTGCAAGAATCAACTTCAACCGAGAGGTATAATTGGTTCTTCCTTTGGTTCAGTTTCTATTATAGATTATGAGACTAAGCATATTATTAGATGGTTTTTGCTTGTCAAGATTGTTGTTTAATTGAATAAGTGACATGGAATTTAGTTATACATTGATCTTGATTACATAAACTAGTTCAAGAATGATCTTTCATGTGTGTTCTTTGCATTAGAGATGGTGTTTTGAATGTATGTGCCATTATATGAATCTGAATTTTTATCACATAGATGATTGATTTGTTTTTTGTTTGATTCTTTGTCATGACCTTTAAGGGTTTGATCAATTAGATCTTTCCACGTTTGAATTGTTGAGTTTGAGAAAATAGGCATTCAAACATAATTAAGAATCATTCCATATTTCTTCATGTGACTTAGAGATGAGCATGTGGTTTGATATGCATTAGAATCTTTGATGGTTAAATGAGTTTTCTTGAGATTGAATATGTGACATATTAATTCTTTCCAAGAATCTTGTTGATTGTTAAAGATTTGAATCATGATATGTGCATTATCTTTTTGCTTGTTTAGTTAGTCAAGAGATTGATGATTAGATGGGTTAAAGAGAAACTAGATCACTAAGAGATTAGGATTTAGTTGTACTAGGATTCATGGTGAATAGATAGTGATACATGTTGCAGAAAAATAGCTAGAAAATATTGGATTATGAAGTTGTGTTGTTGAATATCTCCAAGCCCTTAATCTTGCCTTTCTTTGATATATTTTTCATACTTGTTTGCATTGATAACATAGTGATAATTTGTAGTTTTAAATTGTTCATTCTTGTTGGTTTTTGTGTTGATCTACTTAAAGAATCCATAAAGAAGTGTTAGGTAATGCCCATTTCCTCGTTGGGAACGATAACCCACTCTAGTGGATACTACTTGATCCGATACATTTATCGGATTGTTGCGAATCGAAAGATTTGCCGCATCACATGCAGACCCCCTCCACCGTTTCCGATGATTACTTTCAGAAAGGAAGACTTTGTCCATGGCTTAGCAGATTCCGATGCACCGATGGTGATCTCAGCCAGACTCGGGCCAGGTTTGGTTCATAGAATCCTAGTGGGCACCGGTGCAGATTCGAATATCATGTTCCGAAACGCCTTCGACGGCCTCGGTTTCAAGAACAACAACTTGAAGATTCACCAACCCGGAGTCATGGGGCTTGGCGATAACTTCATCAAACCAGATGGAAGCATCGACCTTCCGATGACTATAGGGTCGGGAAAAACCAGGAAAACCGTTATGGCCGAGTTCGTCGTCTTGCAGGACTCTACGGCTTACAACGTTATTTTGGGTCGTAAAACCGTTAACGACCTTGGCGGTGCTGTTTTAACCAAATCCCTGGTAATGAAGTATGAAGCTGAATCCGGTGAGGTCGGAACCATCTTTGGTGATCGGGAAGCAGCCAAGAAATGCTGCAATGGAAACCTAGCTTTATGGAAGCAATCCCGAGAAGCCACTGGGATCTTCCTAGCTGACTTAGACACCCGAGTCGAAGAGCAACCCCGACCTAAACCTGACGGGGATTTGGAAAAAGTTCAAATCGGAGATTCCTTGGAACGCCATACGTTCCTAAATCGGAACCTACCATATGAACTCAAACAACAACTCTCCCAATTCCTAAAAGAAAACGGCAACCTATTCGCCTTCACTTCGGAAGATATGCCAGGAATTGACCCGTCGATTATGTCGCATTCCCTCGTTGTTAACCCGGATCACCGACCCGTGATACAAAGAAAAAGGCGCATGTCCGACGAAAGGGCCCTCAAGGTCAAAAAGCAAACCAAAGCTCTCCTCGAAGCAGGATTTATTAGAGACCTACCCTATTTCACTTGGCTCGCCAACGTCGTCCTTGTAAAAAAGGCCAACGGGAAGTGGAGGATGTGCGTTGACTATTTCGACCTAAACAAGGCATGCCCAAAAGACGCCTTCCCCCTACCCAATATTGATGGATTAGTAGATGCCTCATCCGGCTACCAATATCTCTCCTTCATGGATGCATATTCCGGATATAACCAAATCCCAATGCACAAACCTGATGAGGAGAAAACAACTTTCGTAACTCCAGACGGGACCTATTGCTATACGGCCATGCCTTTCGGCCTCAAGAATGCTGGAGCAACTTACCAACGCTTGGTAATGAAGATCTTTAAAGATCTAATTGACCACAAGATTGAAGTTTATATCGACGATATGTTGGTAAAAACGGAAGATCCTGTAGACCTGTTATCCGACCTTAAAGAAGTTTTCGATTCCTTGCGCAAATACAAGATGCGTCTTAATCCTTTGAAGTACGCCTTCGGAATGGAAGCTGAAAAATTCCTGGGATTCATGATCACCCAAAGAGGAGTAGAGGCAAATCCAGAGAAGTATGATGCCATCCTGCAATTACCAAGCCCTTCCAATCTAAAAGAAGTCCAACGGCTAAACGGTAAGTTAACTGCACTATCTCGTTTCCTCAGAGCCTTGGCCAAAAACGCACTTCCCTTCTTCAAATTGATGAAAAAGGGAATTGACTTTGAATGGACCCCGGAATGCGAAGAGGCGTTCAACAAATCCAAGTCTCTCCTCGCAGAACCTCCAATCCTCTTAAAGCCCGTAGAAGGGGAACCCCCTATACCTCTACCTCTCTATCACCGACGAATCCATCGCAGCAGCATTAGTACGAGAAGATGAGTCGGGAGGACAATTGTCGTGTATTTCATAAGTCGGGTCTTACATGAAGCCGAATTGAGATACACCAAGATAGAAAAGCTAGCCTTCGCTTTCCTCCTTACGGCTAGATGCCTACGACAATACTTCCAGAGCCATGTTATAGTCGTACGGACAGACCAAGTCATCCGGAGTATCCTCCAGAAACCAGACCTTGCAGGCCGGATGCTTAATTGGGCAGTCGAGTTATCGCAATTCGACATCCAATTCCTACCTAGAACGGCAATCAAAGCACAAGCAATGTCCGACTTCCTAGCAGAGATGGCCACGGTGAAAATCCCAAAAGACGGATGTCAAAATTGGAAACTCCATATCGACGGATCATCCACCCAAAAGTCGGGAGGAGCCGAAATCATCCTTGAGAGCCCAGAGGGAATCATGATCGAACAATCCATTAGATATGAAGGACGCCATCGACTTCGTACAAATATGTGAAAAATGCCAAATCCATGCTGACTTCCACCAAGCACCCCCCGAAAAAATGACTCCCATCTCGGGAGATCGGCCTTTCGGCACCTGGGGAGTCGATCTAGTTGGGTCCTTCCCGCTGGCACCCGGCCAACTAAAATACCTCATCGTCGCCATCGACTACTACACCAAGTGTATTGAAGCCGAACCCTTGGCCACCATAACGGCGATACGATGTTGGAAATACATATGGAAGCAAATCATCACCAGATTCGGGATACCATCAATCCTCATCACGGATAATGGAACCCAATTCACAGACCGCAAGTTCAAAGAATCAGCTGCAGAATTCGGTATCAACCAACGCTTCTACTCGGTTGAACACCCTCAAGCAAATGGCCAGGTGGAAGCCGGAAACAAAATCTTAGTGAAGGGATTAAAGAAACGGCTTGACGATGCCAAAGGTCTTTGGGCAGAGGAACTAGCCTCCGTCTTATGGTCTTATCGGACAACTCCTCAGTTTTCCACGGGTGAAACGCCGTTCCGACTCACATACGGAATAGAGGCCATCATCCCCGTAGAGATCGGCGAGCCCAGTCCCCGGATACTCCTCGGCCCGGAAGACACCACAACAGAAAGAAATCTGATAGATGAAGTCCGAACCGAAGCTCACTTGGCCGAATTAGCCCTCAAACAGAGAATGAGCGTCAGGTATAACAAAGGGACGGTTAAAAGGCACTTTGAAGTCCGCGACCTAGTCCTGCGTCGGAACAACATCGGACCTCCAACTCCGGGAGAAGGAAAGCTAACCCCCAATTGGGAAGGACCGTACCGTGTAACAACGGACTTAGGGAAAGGGGCCTACAAGCTGGAACGGCTTAACGGGAACGAAATCCTGAGAAGATGGAATGCTGCCAACCTCCGATGGTTTTACCGCTAAACCCCCTCTTTCTATTTTTCACTTAATCTTAGGACAGTTTCAATTCAATTATCATACTTGTATTTCCCTCTTTTCAAATTCAATGAAGTCGGGTACTCTTTCTCCTATCCGAGGTATCCTACACCGGGAGGTCGGAAGGTTTTAATGAGGCCCTTAGTTTTGAATTTCTTTTCTTATCTATATTTACGGCATTTCGGTTTAATCCACCATACACAGTCCCACGAAACCAACTCAAAACCACACTCTACGGTTTAAAGTTACGCTTCAACATTACCAAACCGACTTTACGATTCCAATTCGAAAGTAACGACGGTAATATCAAAAGGTCGGGAACTGATCACTCCCCCCTCTAACTAAGCAAAAACGGCTAAGATATATAACTTAGACAATTTTTACGAACCAATTTGGTTCCCAAGCATACGGCTAAAAACCACATCGGAACCACTCACGAAAAAATGTGAAGTTTCTAAGTCACAAAAGAGACAAAAAGAGCTATGAGCTATGAGTCAAAGCTTAAAATCGTCTAAAAACGTGACTTGAAGAAAATATGTACAATTCCAAAACGGCCATGAGTATTAACAAATAAACTTAGTCAAACTTAGCCCAAAAGGGAGTTGATTCCGACCCGGAAAAAGCACGGCACGACGGAACCAACCCAATATAGTCAAACAAAGTTAAAGGAGGATCTGACCCAGTCAAAGGCACGACGGATCCCCAAAAAGTAAACTACAATGTTCAAAAATAAAAGAAAACAAAAAATAGAAAACATCAATCAGACGGATCAACCACCTTGCCATCCACAATATCCTTGAAGAAGCTAATCTGGTCGGTGTCAAAGTCGGGCGCGAGGATCGCCAGTTGAGCCTTGAGTGCCCCCTCAGTCGCGGCAACGGCGGCCTTGGCATCCTCGGCCAAGTCCTCACACTGTTTCTAAAGCTCGGACACCGATACCTCGGAGAGGTCGGCACGAACCTTCTCCTCGGCTACCAAGCCACGAAGCCGCTCACCTCAGAGGTTAGCTCCATCTCCCAACGTTTCAAACGACCAACCTCTTCATCTTTCTCCTTCTTAAGGGCCTCAAGAGCAGCCTTAGCCGACCTCAAATACTCCTCGGCCTTAAGCTGGACAGCGACGGCCTCGGCCTTTTGCTCCTCCAAGACGACTTTCTGAAGGTTAAGTACCTTCAGATCCCCATGCAGCTTCTCATTACGGCGTCCCACCTCATCCGCCACGGTCAAACGGGGTTCAATGGACTTCATTATCGTCGCCGATTGAAGCATAGCCCATTCCGCCCAACAGACACTCTCAACCGGGTCATAGTCCCGAAGAGTCTCCGAGGCTTGAGGCCCCAGCAAATGCGACCCAATGAAGCTTGAGGCATCAAAAAAACCGTCCATCGCACTAAACTCGCGAGGACCCTCTTTCGACACCCTCGGCCTCTTAGAGCCAGCCAAGCCCCCTTCAGCGGCCCATTTCTTCGGAGAGGATGAAGCGTGCACGAATTTTTCTTCTTTTTCTTCACGAAGTGGGGAAGAGATGTCAACTAGCTGATCTACTTTCTTACCCACCCCACTCGAGCTTTCCCCTTCCGGAACGACTCGACTCTTGGCCGCTGCCAGTGGAGACCTAGCCCGACCGTTCGAGCAAGGACCAGACACAGAAGGTCTTGCTCGAGTCGGAGGGGGACGAAGCAGATTTCGAAGACGAGACAAGGTAACATCATTCCCTGCCATTTCCACTGAAAGAAAGAAAACAAAAAGAAGTTAATTAGACAAAAAAAACGGAAAGGCAAGACAAGACAGAAGGATGAAAAGGAATTACCAACAGCCTTCCGAGCCTCATCTGAGTTATTCATAATAAATTTTGGATTTAAGTTATTTTTAGCAAAGAGATGAACGAGGATGTCGGCCGTATCACGCTGGTCGGCATTAAGCCGCTGATATGTGGCCGGGACAATCTCGAAACCCGCCTGGTCGCTCCAATACGAAGGGAACCGACCATCGCCCTCCAAACTCAACCAAAAGGGGCGATGGTCCCGAACCGGAAAAATCTTAAAGTAACGACCTTTAAAGTCGTGAAAGGAGTCCTCATACAACACAAATATTTTCCGGTTCTTCCCCGGCCTAACGGACATGTATCCCTTCTTCGTCTTCCCCGAAGTATTAGAACAATAAAGTTTGAATAAATACAAAAACACCTCCGGATCCTGAGGCAACTCCAAGAACTCGGTCACCAACTCGAAGCAACGAATTGACGACCACGCATTTGGATGGAGTTGAGACGGGGCCACGGAGGCTCGATTGAGAAGACGTTGCTGAAAATCTGAGAAAGGGACCCGCATCCCAAACTCGGTGAACATTACCTCGTTCACCCACAACCAATGAGGGACGGTTGGGTGATCGAGGTTAATGAAGCACACCCGCTCCCCACGGCGGGCAGCCTCCACCCGGTACCGCCGCTCCAGGTCCCCCCACCAAACAGAAACCCGGTGAGCTTCAGCTCATCAAGGTATTATTGATCCAACGCCGACGGCGTGCCCAACACGTCATTGGTCACCCACCTATATATGAAGGGCAGTTCACGAGGAATTTGAACCGCCCCCTCCGCCGGTTGATCACCTTGGAGATTCTCGGCCATTCTCTCTACCTATTTTCAAGGGCAAAATAACAACCATAAGGCCCCCTTCTTTCCAGAAAACTCCAAAAGAGAGAAAAGAAATAAAAAAGAAGTTTGAAAATAGCTATGAAAGAATGAAGAAAAACGACCGAGAATCCATGATCACCAAATCTAAATGCATAGTTTCAAAAAAGAGTGGATAGAAATGGTT
Source organism: Stylosanthes scabra (assembly GCA_036250425.1). Lineage (NCBI taxonomy): Eukaryota > Viridiplantae > Streptophyta > Magnoliopsida > Fabales > Fabaceae > Stylosanthes > Stylosanthes scabra. Next base: position 5,753 of record JASCZI010242309.1, on the reverse strand, counting down.
ACCTGATATCACACTGTCGAAATACGACGAGAGGCAAGGCAAGAGTCTTCGGACGCAAAGAGCAACAGGAAGAAAACAGTAAAGAAGAAGCTTGCTAGAGAAGGAGAAAAGTCAGTGAGGTTGCGAAAAGGGGAAACAGTGAAAATGAAAACCAAAGGTTAGGAGAAAACTATTTCCCCCTTTCCTTCAATTCAAAAAATAAGTAAGGGTAGAAAGGGAAAAACCGATTCCCTTCCCCAAACACCCTTCTAAAATCAAGGACATTTTGGTAAATCCCAAAATGGATTTAACTCCCATCATCAAAGCATGAATACCAAAGGCCCACTTACTCTCTCTCTCTCTCTCCACGTTCTCCAATGGATGATGTCAGCCATCAAATCCAACTAACGTCTCATCTTCAGAAGCTTCCGGAAGAAGCTTTCACAATTCGGCATCACGACGAAACGACTTTCGGGGCAAGTTTGACCCGAAGCCCAGAACGTCGGAAACGTCGGCCTTCCTGAGTTTAGGGCAACTGTTCCGGATATTGGGCCCGGACGGCCCAAATCCGCTAACGACACACATATCAAATCCTTCGATAAAATCGGCCCAATCTTATGTGGCCCAACATCTCATTCAATAAATCTGCAGAAGATCGAGATACAATTAAGGATGATCCCACACGGATTTATCCCCCACAATCTTAATGAATGTGCACGGAATCAGATCATATTTACGACGATTCTTTACAGATTTGTTCCCTAAATAACACGGATCATTACGGGTATATAAAGAGAGGATCCACTTCTCTCTCAGGTACGTCTTCTAAACTCTACCACATTGCATGCGTTAGGAGAATTTCCAAATCCTTATTTGGCGAAGCTCTGCTAGTGCACACCTACCTCTCACATAAACCCCCAACCTTCCGTCTTGGCACCACCGGTTACGCCGGTAGTCCCAAACTCCTCGAAGGTACATCCTGTACAGAAGTCCACTCACTGATAATGTGTTTGCGAAAATCCATAAGGCCGAAAATGAGTTCCGAAGTCCTCCTTCAAGTTTGTGCTTTAATCCTACTAGCTTCAACTAATATATATGATTAGGGAGTCCTAACTCATAAGCCTAATTATCCTTCTAATATTTAAAGTGATAAAGAATTTAAATATTAATACTACTTTTTAAAAACATTAAAATGTAAAACTTTCTTTAGTTAGAATTAAAAGGATAATTAGGCTTATGAATTAGGATTCCAAATATTTTTTTATATATATTTTATTTATACAATTTCATCCCCAATATTATCATTTTTCTTGCACTATTTTTTTCCTTACCGTTTTTACCAACTCATCAGCAAATTGATGATTAATTCACTCTATTTAATAATTTGTTACCGATCAATTAATTACTTACATAAATAGGTACACAAGATAATATTTAAATTCTCAACACTAGTGAGCTGATTAAAAGATCAAGTCAATTGTTATTTTTTCTTGCAGCAATTTATTGAAAAAATAATGGGGAATTTAAACTCTACTCAATGGTGGTGGGAGAGAGCCTTGTCAAGCCTTTGACCCCCTATTACCCGTTCCTTTTTATTATTTATTTGATTCTTTATTTAATTTTCATCATAAAGGTTGTATCAACTAGATTTTTTTTTTTTGTGACTAAGCAAAGGAAAAACAAACTAGCCGAAAGTGGCAGCCTCCTCATGGAGGATATGATCAAGCTCCACACTCGGAGTCGTCACCAGGCAGTAATCAGAATTACAATGAGCCCCATATTTTGCTAGCCAGTCTGCCACAGAATTAGCCTCACGATTGATAAGAGAGAATTTGATAGTCCAATCTCGGCGCAATAAATCCTGGATTTTGCTAGTTAAATCCACATCACTAAGCAAAGAAGAGCTATATATATGTTGAACATGTTAAAAGACCTCTAAGGAGTCTGTTTCACAAATAACGTTCTTGCACCCGGCCTCCCAAGCCAATCTAAGACCATTCCAAACCGCTAACAACTCACTTCTAAAAATCGTCCAAACAGGAATATGACCATAGCAAGCAAGGATCCAAGCACCATGAGGACCTTTCAGAACACAACCAGAGCCAGCTAATTGACGCTCATGAAATATACTAGCATCACAATTCACTTTGACAAAATCATCTAGAGGAGGAGTCCAAGTACTAACCACACAGGGAGACGGAAGGAGGAGGGGGTACCTTTAGAGACAGAAAGGATATCAGAAAGCAACGATCTAGAAAGGCCAGCCACCTTCAAATCCGTCCAAGCTTCATCCGGTTGGAAAACCTCTTGACAACGGCTTCTCCAAATCCACCACATTGCTACCGACACTAGGAGTCCAAAAACCTTCAAGCAGTGCCTAAATCAGGTCTGAAAGTCCGAAGCATATGACCCAATGTGCATGGACGGCTCAAGCAGGTTCCAAACCCCTCTAGCCTTCGGGCAATTCCAGAAAGAGTGCAAAATATCCTCCGGGAATAAGCCACATCTGGAACACGTATTAGTAGGAGCCATATGTCTATGAAATCTAAAAACATTAGTGGGGAGGGCATTGTGAAAGGCCAACCACAACATGAACTTAATTTTCTCCAGTATGGACAACTTCCAGAGCCAAGACCAATCCTCATATGAGTTCCAACCAAATTTATGATCTGTCAACCACAAGTAGCGACTTCGAGCAGAAAACTCTTTTGAAGAAGCTGACAGCCAATGCCAACCAGAACCTACATTAGAGTCAGCTAGGAGAGGCAAAGGAAAACTAGAAAGCACATTAATAACAGAGGGAGAAATAGGAGTAGCTAGGTTACTGAAACACCAATTCCCAGAAACCACTACATTAGAAAGAGTAAAATCTAACTCCGAAATATGAATGAACGAGAGAATGTCACCAGGCCTACCCAAAGGATTCCAAGTATCATGCCAAAGAGATTGATTGATACCACCAGAGCACCAAGAGAAACCAGATTTCAAAGATTCAAATGCATTACCAATGCTGCGCCAAATGGGAGATACATCCCGGTAGCGAACTGGCTGATTATAAATGGAACCATATTTAGAAGATAGAATAGAAACCCAAAGCTTATTCGTTCCCCGAAGCAATTGCCAGACAAGTTTATCCAAGAAAGCCACATTAACACATTGAGTGTCCCGAATACCGAGTCCACCCATTCTTTTAGGCATTACCACTTTGTTCCAGCTAACTGAAGGCAAACCTCGACCTTCAGCATTTCCTTTCCACAAAAAATTCCTCATCAAGGAGTCAATCTTATCGCAAGTATACTTAGGGAAAAGAGAAACTTGCATAGGATACACAGGAATGGAAGAAAGAACGGACTTAATAAGACAGAGTCTACCTGCCTTATTCAGGAGTTTTCCTTTCCATAATGGAAGTCTGTTTCTGATTTTCTCTAATACTTCTTGAACTATTCTCCGAGTAGCCCTATCATGGCCAATATTCACTCCCAGATATCGCCCCAAATTCTGAGTAAAAGGAATATTAGAGACTCCCGCAAGGAACTCCCTCCTTCGCCGAGAAACATTCTTCGAGCACTGAGCCTTAGACTTGAAGAGATTCACCTTTAGCCCGGAGGCTTTGGTAAAAGTTTCCATAGCATGCATAACAAGCTCGACTTGCTTTTTTGAAGCTTTGCAGAACAAAAGGAGGTCATCTGCAAACATCAAATGAGAAACTTTCGACCACTCTTAGCCACAGTCACCGGAAGCCAGTCACCGTTTTCAACCAAGTGGGAAATAAGACAACTCAATCTTTCCATACAAATAACGAACAGATAGGGAGACATGGGGTCTCCTTATCTTAAACCACGAAGCGAATTGAAAGATTGAAGCCTATCACCATTCCAAAGGAGAGATAAAGAACAGATACGGAGACATGGGGTATCAATTAGATTTGTTTAGCTATAATATTTTTTACTCATTAGATAATACTATTTATATACCAAATACTCTTTACACTCAAATAAAAAATACTTGCTATTAATTAATAGTGTATTTTAATTATTTTTAATTAACAAAAAATATGTTAATCGTTAAAAAAATACTAATATCAAAACAATTTCAATTATAAAGATGTCCACGTACTAAAATTGTATTTCCTTTTGACATGAAAGTGTTATGGGAAAAATGCCCAATATTTTGTATTTGAATTCTATTTGGATTGGGACCTGCTTGGCAATGATGGCAGTTAATACTTATTACTAAGCAGACACTGCTTAGTGGATTCTTATATATGAAGCTGCTAGTGCTCAGTTGTATTTGTATATCTTCTTTTCAAGGGTGTGGACTTGCATTATGTGTGATATACTGATATGAGATGCTTGCTTTCATTTTTAATTTTTTGGTGGTTTAATAATAAATAATAATTTGACTCAAATTGCAGTATTGCGCCGTCAACCCAATATATATTTCCTCCTTTTAATCATATTAACAACAGTTTTGACTAATAATGAAATACGTATGGACCAACCATAAATTAATTATATATAGTTAAGGAGTAGTGAAGGACGCTGGTGGGTTATGATTGATTATGAGAATGTTTAGATAATTAATATTTTAATAATTAATATTAATTAATAAATCTAAAATATTATTATTTGTTTGAATTTCATCTTTTATGAATTAAATTTTTCTTATTTTATTAAGTTTTTATTTCTTATTAATTATTATTGACAAAAAATTTATTAACTACCTAACATGATTGTTTTATTATATAGCCTCAATCACAAAATAGCTTTGATAACAATATATATGGAACTTCTTTTATCAGGACGAAATT
>JASCZI010242308.1:12416-28223 GCA_036250425.1 Stylosanthes scabra | reverse complement strand
GGGGGTGGTTGCAAGAACCATAAAATTTGAGGAAACTAACCTATCACCATAGGCATCTCCATACTGTGAAGTACTACCCCCATACTCATAGTTCAAGCGTGATCTTGATTGGCGAGCACCTGTATCAGCATACCGAGGAGGGACATCATCCTGATGACAAATGAAGTGTAAGAATTTATTTTTTGTTTAACAAGGGAAGGAGACTAATGAAACAGTAACACCATTAAAAAAATAATCCTCAAAGTTAACAAATACTTACTATGACAGAATAAGGACGTTTTGAACCCGACAGTGTATCAAAATCACGGGATCGTCCTTCATGGTGACTTAAATGGGAAGAAGAAAGAGGAGGTCTCTCAAATCTCTGGCCATAGCCATCATCCACGTAACTTCTCAAAGGTGCTGAAGCACGAGATGTACTTTTATGCAGCTCAGGGTAGCCAGAGCCATGGGCTGGATAATCCCTGTAAGAGAGGTGTTTTTGAGAGGACATCCTAGACCCATAATCTTGAGCAACTCTACTTCTTGGAGGTGGCAGATCCTCACGTCGACCATATTCTCTCTTCATACTACTTTTTGGATATCCAGATGCTAAAAAGACAAGGTGGCATTACATTGGTCATAAAGAAAGGTTAAATAACAGAAGTATATCAAAAAATGAATAAAAGAAATAAAAAATACTTACCACTCGATCTCCTCTCAGAGGATCTGGCTAGATGAGGCACTGGTCTTGATCTCACTGACATAGACATAACAGGCCGTCTATCTCTCACACTAACAGGACGCCTATCCATCACACTAACAGGCCTAACAGGTGGAACATGACTTCCAATTCGTCTTACCATGGGAGCAGGAAGACTACGTGGTGCAGGTCGAGCTCTTGAAGGCCTTGCTAAGATTTGGGAATTGCGACCAGAACTGTAGGCTGCATGGCTCACATGTTTTCTACTACCTTTCTGAAGAGGCCTTGACAATCTAGCCCTAACTTTTGCCTGAAAAGGGGTGGGAAGGATTATAAGCCACGTTAGGCAGTTGCACATGGAAATTGTGTTTGAAAGCCATCACATACCTTCTTGTCACCTTCACCCAACCCTGAGATGGTAATGCTATCAGCACATTCCACGGCGGCAGCATGTGTACCAAACGTAACAAATCCAAAATCCTTCCTGCTGGCAGCTGGCATGTTTCTAGCAAGCTCAATCTTTTCAATTTCCCCATATTTCTTAAGAAGATCTTGGACAAAGTCTTCATCCCATGACGGAGGCAGGAAATCTATAAATACAGTTTTAACCTGAAACATGAATAAACTTGATCAGCCATGCCAGAAAAAAAAAATCATAGGGGAAAAAAGTTTTCACTTTATCGAGAAATACAGGTACATCAACAGCTAAATTCAAAGACCATGGCAAGGATAAACTGCTTACGGTCCACAAATTAAAGCTACCAAATTTTGATCAAGTACACCCCCCAAAACAAGTAAATTCTTGAAGTTTACTAATTGAACAGGAAAGCAAACCCAGTATTCTTTTATCAACAATCAGAATTAAGAAAATTATATAACACCAAAAGTACAACAACCAGCCCTTATCCATCCAAATGGATTTAGATATAATACCCGTAAAATATAGTCTAGCAAAAAAACTTAGCCACTATTTCAGCATAAACGTTCACAAACAATCCAAATGCTTCAATAAGATCGAAGAATTATAGCGTAGGCAGGTTCCATCTCATGACCCTCAGTGAAAGCAATGTATTCAGATTCAGAAGAATACCTGTGCCATAATATCATCAACTGGGTCAATAAAGGAGTTTGTAAACGAAATCTCCGCTGGCTTATCAACTCCAAACACAACATCTCTCTTCTGCAGTTGCTTATAGGCTTTCTTAGCCTCAGAACGAGATGAAAAATCCAAAAATCCAAATCCACGGTTCATTCCCTCATTGTTACTGTCTTCTACTAAAGTCAGATTCTCAAAATTATCAACCCCATAATGTCTCAGCTTATCTTTTAGCTGGCACCAGAAATTGCATGAATAGTTAGAAACTAAAGAAACTTCTGATTAGACATAATCACGAGTAAGCATAACTCAGGCCTTGAAGGAGGTAAGTGATAGGCCAAGAAAAGAACTTACGGCTTCTAATTTCCATGTCTTGCATATGTTGCCCAAATAGATGGTATCATTGTCTTGAACGGGAGAGACACGGCATTGTTTGCCATTAATCTGAAATTGCAGTTATGAAGGCATATGACTTAATATGCTGACAATTTTAAACCTGCTTAAACCATTAGAATATCAAATATTACCACTGGATTTTTTAGCTCTGTCACAGCTTTCTTTGCTTGTTCAATAGTTTCAAAATGCAAGAATGCAAATCCTCTGTTCTTTTTAGTATGAGGATTCATCATCAGCCTGACTTCAGTAATTACCCCAACTTCACCAAAAACCTTCCTGAGATCATCCTCAGTAGCATCCTTATATAGGCCTCCGACAAATATTTCGAATTCCTTCTGCTTGTGTTTCTTATTTACATCTTCACAGTGCTCCTTTTGCTCCACATCAGCCATCCGTGAAGGATCATGTTCCTCATCGGCATGCTCATCGTCATCATCAACCTCGACTTCTTCATAAACATATTCAATTTCTTCATCACCTGAAACACCATCTTCTTCTCCTGCAATTACTTCACACACTTCCTCTACTTCATCTCCACCCTCCTGATGCTCGTCTTGTTCAATTTCCCTTTCATCATAGTCAACTCCATTATACTCTAAAGGTTCATACTCAGGATCGTTATCCTCATAATCTAACTGTTCATCTCTTTCATATTCATCTATGTACTCCTTAACCTCCTCTTCTTTGTCTGCCATAAAATAAATATTTTACATCATCCCAGTCAATATGCTCGTTCCTAAAATCATAGTAATACATCTCTAAATTTCTTAATCCTTCTAATTATTCTTGATTCAAAATGTTTCCAACAGTATCCCTAAGTCACGAGAAAAATGGCCAGGGAAAGAAAGGACCCTGCCCCTCAACCCTAGAACAATAAACTCACTATCAACACCATAACCATCCAACTAATGAAAAAAGAAAAAGAAAAAATAATTAAAACATAAGAATGATTAGCGTACACTGCCATGTAATTGTAATCCATCAAATAAATTCTCTATTTGCCACAAAAGTTTCCATAATTTCTATAGCTCCATACTATAATGAAACAAAACTTTCAGAGAAGTGTTCCATATAATCATATTAAGATATCTGCCCCAAACTAATTTACATGATCAGTTGATCACTACTTTAGAGGTCTAACATAAGAAAAATTTAGAAACTTTGGACAAGCCCCTGATCAAATTATAACTTTTAACAGCTCCTGTATGCAGCATACTCTAATTGGAAATAATATTTCACATACTCATATGATCCCAATGAAAAATCTCCCAAATTATATATTTATATATTAAAAAAAAAAAAAATAGGTAAAAGAACTTACTCGTGTCATCATCGAGCTTCTTCTCCGACATAACACTTTTCTCATCATTGACTATGTTTTCTTCTTCTTCTTCATAATTATCCAGAACGGCTTCCGCAGTTTCAGGCTCTTTCCCAATGTTGTTGTTGTTTTCAAGGGCGGTCTTCGCTCTTTTCGCAGCAGCACCTTTCTTCACTGTTCTTTGAGGCATTGTTGACAGTTTTTTTTTTTTCCTCAACAGGGTTGAAGAAAATATCTTTCTTCGAACGAAAAAGAATGATCTTTTTTTCGACGATATAAAAAAGGGGTAGTAGAATCCAAAACAAAACCAGAAAAGATTGTCCCAGTTGAAGGTAAAATAAAAATTGGAACGGAATCCAATTGCTATAGAGCAAATTTGGGTTAAAAAAGAACGGAAAACCCTAGAGAAGGTGAATTCGACAATAGGAGGAAAACGAAAAACCCTAGAAAATACAGAGAAAACGAGAGTGAACCTGTGTCTCTGAGTTTTTTTCTTTAACAATTTTTTATTTATTAAAGTTTAATTAAAATAGTGAGAATATATTCTACAAAATAATCTGATTTTGGTCTTTACTCTTTATTAATAAATAAAATCTTCAAAATAATCTCCTAAAACGGGTAATCCTTAACAAATATTTGAAATATCAATTATCTCAATCACTTTTCTTTAAACAAAGAAAATAAATTATGAGTGAATTAGGGTAATACAGTATAATTTTAAATACTCTTGTTAAGTAAAATATTTACATTAAACAAATTAAACTTTTTATTCTATATATTTTGAATCATAAAAATTTAATATGATTAAAAAAGAAAAAAATAAATGTGTTGAATTATTTTTTGTATTTTCTAAAGAAGAGGTTAGAAGCTTATAGTGTTAAACACTTAAACTTAAACAAACATATTATTATTATTATTATTATTATTATTATTATTATTATTATTATTATTATTATTATTATTATTATTATTAAAAAACTAAAATAGCATAACATACCCATGCTAAATTTTGTAAAGAGAAAATAAATATTCACGAAAACCTACTTAATATTACTAAGTAAGAAAGTTTGTATAGAAAAAATACAAAATTCAAAATTTCAATATATTTATTCATCTATTGAAGTAAAAAGTTTAAAAACTTTAAATTTATACTGATAGCAATCTTAATATGTATTTTTAAAGTACATGATAGCTAAACTGAAAAGGAATTAATTTTATGCTTAAAGTTTATATAATTCCAATTTTATATAGCATTTTAGAATTAACTCAAATTTACACTAAGCAGTTTTCACTTAAAGGTAAAATTGGATAATTTTGAAATACTAGGATATAAATTAAAAGATTGAATAAATTCTGAAACATATAAAATAAAATTATAACAAAACTTCATAAAAACATCTCGTTATAAAGTGTCTTACTGTAAACCACTTGTATCACGAAAAAATAAAAATACACTTACTCTTGTTAACACAGTTATAGTAGTTGTAAACCAAAATCTAGCCACCAAATCCGTCACAAAATTCGTCATCAAATTATACGACACTAATTTTCTATGGTTATGAATGATAGTAAAAAGATTATGAACCTTCAGTTTGTTAAAACAAGCTGGGTTTTGCATTAACTACATAATTGAAATTGATAACCTAGTATATAAAGAGAAACATCACACACTAAAATAAACTTCCTAATCCACATTGCCTGTAGAAAATGCAATGATTTGAAAGGCTACACAGAATCTGTGACAAATGCTAGTTGGATGTGTCACTATTTCAAATAATATCTCTTTCAGGATAAACTCTCTTTTATAAGGGGCTTGAACTTGTGATTGAGAGCAAAGATAATTGTAAGTTCAACCTTAAACAATCTTATAAAGGCCAATCCACAAGGAATTATACTCTTAATAGCTGGAAATCATCACCTGCAAACAGAGTTTATGTTAGTATAAACAATAAATATGTGAGCATTTTTCACTCTAAAATAGATGAAAGGATTCTTAAGAGTAAAAGGATTCTTAAACAACCTTTTGATGGTTCCAAAACACCTTTTCAGAAACATGCAATGGTATGTGATACTTTTTATTGTATGCTGCTTAATATTAAGAGAGAAAGGATTCTTAATCATCCATATGGTAAAAAATCTAAGTGAGTAAAAGTATGAATAATTTCTTACCATTCTTGCTATTCGCAAAATGGCGTGAGATCAATGTTGAATTTTTTCTTCCCTTTGCTTACCCTCTACAATATGTCAGAAGAGTTAATCAAATATAAAAGTTCAGATCTCAAATGCAAACCAAAACACACACAAAAATATTCCATTTTTTATATATATATATAAAAATAAAAGAATTTCAATAAGATGAGGAGAAGGATAAAAACCAATAATCACTTTAAAAACATTCATTAGCTATAATTGTCCATTTCTTTTGTCGAGGTAAGTATGAAATGAAAAGGAGGAAAAGAAAAGGGAATTGAAGTTTTAATTTCTTCCCTCAATTTATTGAATTTTTGTATTAGCATGACACATGCAAAATCATACCCTCAAAACAATTTTATAAGTCAAATGCCAATACTTTCTAGAAACAACTTACAGCAATAGCAACAAGCTCTTCAAGTAACTCCTCCAAGTGGCGTAAAGGCTGTCAAGAAAGCAGATGACACATATAGTTCATTAATATTCAGAAGCATCGAAAAGAAAGTAAATATTGACAAAATGTTCTCTAAATTTGAATGATTTTGATAAGTAACAACTCACCCATTGTGTTGGACCATCAACAGGTGCATTCAGTGGATCATCATGTACCTAAAGAACCAAGAAGGCTTTTAGAAGCTGTTTGAGGAACAAACTAAATAGCTAAAGATACTCTTTCAATCGAAGACAAAATGGAATCACAATGTTGGTAAATGCAAGCACTAAATTTTACTCTGAACTACTTTATTTTAATGATTAATACCACTAAGATCCCCCTAAAACAAAAAATAGTACTAATATATGTACCTCCACGAAAATCCCATCTACTCCAACAGCAACTGCAGTTCTTGCAATGCAAGGTATTAGTTCTCGAAGACCTCCACTTGCAACACCTCCACCATCCAACTAGACATGAAAGCAGAATGTTAAAAGCTGGAACTAGAGAAGTCTGATATGATAAGTTGGGTTCAAAGTAGATGCAGATCTTGTGTTACTCCAATGTACAAATGAAAAAGAATAAATAAAAAGATTAAAAAAAAAAAAGCTAACATGAGGCAGGTATACTCCAATGCACAATGATCCTCATGAATCAACAATGCATAGAAGCCAATGAACTTTTGAAATCATGAATCTGGAAAGTGCACTCTGCTCTACAATACACTTTTTCCAATTAAAAAAGGAAGACTTCTGCATATAATGCATTCACACAACGTGACAAGGTGAAATTCTAGGGAAAAGGAGTATGAATGAAAGAAGAAAAAGAGCCCTTCATGATTCATATGAGACTGGTGTTGCGTTGCAAAATACAGACTACTAAAAGCCCAACTTCAAACCCACCTTCTTTCCAGCAGGCTGTTGCAGTGAGTGTGTTATATCAGCTACCTGAGATAAACATTGAATAAATATTTGAGTTTTCCTGGGGGGAAAATGGCATACAGGTAGTGTGGCAAGAAACTTCACCATGACCAAAGTATTAAAATAATGGTAAAAGACCCTGTGAACTGTGATGAATAGTTCTCTAGAGTTACAGAACAAGGAATAATGAATGCAATCTTATTCTCATAAATAGGCAAATATATGCATTCCCTCTAGTTTTCTTAATTTATTTACATATTGAGCATATAACAATCTTATTCCTTGGGGATGATGTCTACGAAAAACTCCAATATATTTGACAAAAAGCTCAACAGGAAAAGGGGAAAAAATGTTAAAAGTAAAGAAGAAAGAAGTATTGGAGAGAGTCATCTGTGCATGTTAGATAATATAATTACATTAAGAAAAACAATTTAGGGGATTATGGAAGCATCCTTTTCTAAGATATAGAGAGGAAAGTGAAGCAACTTAGAGTTGGCAATTAAAGAAACTTTGACCATATTAAAATGAGCTAGTCTGGGCTGATTGTGTTCACATGGATAATGAACCGTAGTTCTATCATCAAATAAATGGTTCCGGAAAGAGGTTCCTTTCACCCTAACATATTATATTCTTTCATTTAATAAGAAAGCATAGAAAAATTCAAACAGTTCATCTTAATGAGAAGCATTTAATAAAACAAATATTAACTTACAATAGGACAATTGGCTTCTCTCATCCACTCCAGGTTACGTGGATCAACAATCAAATCATCTATATAAAAAGGCAAAGAATTTAATCAATTCTGGTTTTGAAATAGAATGACAGAGGAGAATCAATTTCAGTGTAGCAAATTTAAACCTCAAATGCATGTTAAAAGATCTGATTATAGGAGGGGATGTGCCACAGATTACTTTAAAAAAATATATCGATTCAAATTAAATCATATAATTGAAAAGAACACAAGACTAAAATGAAATTACAGCTAGTGGAGGCAGAAGGCAATTCATGATATTGAGCTGTTTCAAAGAGTAACATCATATAAAAGCATACAGAAGACCTCATAATGGATACTATAACTCACTGTATCCAAACATAGTTCCTCTTTCACAAACCATCACATTAGGATTTCCAGCCAACCGAACCTTCTCTGCTGAATTTGCCATGACCTACATATATGAACATTATGCAACATGTGAATACTAAAAAAGGGAATATTCACTCTGAAGCGTAAGTCATCGTTTATTATTAAAAATTGTAACATAGCGGGACCGTATACGCACAGAAGGAGCACAAAACTGGCCCTTCTTGATGTGTACAATTTTCCCAGTTTTGGCTGCAGCAACTAGAAGATCTGTCTGTCATCATGGGAAAAACATAAAAAAAATGAATTGATGTGATCACATCTACTTAAGTTTATAGTCATCCAATTGATACTAAGATTTGATGGAAAGAATATTTACTTGACGGCACAAGAATGCTGGAATTTGAATGATATCTGCAACTCTGCCAACTGCTTCACACTGCCAAGGAAAATATAAATCTTTTAAAGGTAGATCAGGATTCAAAATTGAAGACAACATTATGACAAGTATGGGTGGTATGCTAAATGATATCACTGCTGTAATACTTGCATAACTCCCAAAGGCTAAATTTAGTCAAAAGTAAAACATTTTACCTGGCTGGACTCATGAACATCTGTCACTATAGGGAGGTCATATGCTACTTTAACCTTCTCAAGTATCTGGAATTATAACATAAAAAAATTAAAGGAGGAAGAAAAAGTTCAACTATGACAAAATAGCTTTGTCATTATATGGTATTCAGCAGTTACACCTGTTTTCAAACAAGGTGCTACTACTATAATACTCAAAATGCAAACCACAAAAGCAATATATCATAACAAAAAGTAATAGAATCATAACCTTCAATCCCTCAGCCATCCCTGGGCCACGAAAAGATTTTGATGACGTTCTGTTAGCTTTGTCAAAGCTTGATTTGAAAACCAATGGTATGCCAACTCTGAAAGACACGCATACTCTAGATCATGTTAACTATCAACTAAGAAGCAAACCATCTGCTCAACACTATATTTTACAAGTTTAATTTTGATTCCCTGCCATGTAAAGGTTCTTTCTCCTCAACCATAATATCATTTGTTTTGTTGGTTTTATTGACCAACATCACTCTTAGAATTACATAGGTTTAATATCTCAGCCCATAGCGCCTGTAATGAGTGCAACCTCTTATACTAGATGCAATCCCGGCAAAAAATAACTAAATAAAGATGTACCCTTGCTAATGGCTATAACTTTTGGCCTAGGCATGACCCAAAATTATCATGTTACCAAAAGAGTTCCACATTTCAAGTAGTTGCTATTATAGCAAACTTTTTAAATGACACAAAGCTAAATCATGTGTATTAGGAAAGGAAAAAGGGATTTTAACTTCACACAAAATACTACTACAAAGAACTTGGCTGCAAACTCATGGGGATGATTATCCATGCCAGGTTGCCAAACATTCACCAGCTATGATTATACTTATCGAACTACCGACGATTTTTGTATAATTCAACTTAGGCACTACAGTTATTCCCTATTTGGATTTCGATCAAATCACCTTCAATTTTTTCCCCATCAAACCAAAAAATGAAACAGTTTCTTAATAGAGAACAAAAACATACTTGGATGTAATAGTCTTTATGTGCTTAGCCATCTTCATAATGTGTTCCTCTGATTCAATCACATTAGGACCCGCTAGCAGGAAGAACGGCTCTGTAGCCTGTTAACACATTCACAGAAACACAACACATCAAAAAAGAGGGAAAGGGGGGATTTTGATCTTGACCCAAGAAAATTCATAGTGAAGAAACACAGAATCTGATAGAAATCACGAACCTTGAGCTGGCTATACAGCATTGAATCCATGTCTTATTTCTTTACCCGAAGCTGTACACAAAGTATGAGAATTTTGACAGATTCAGCAAAGATGTATGAATTATGAATCGTTAAGATGCTACATTGTGTAAAATAACAATGAGCTCAGTAAAGTTTGAGACAGTTGCTTTTTCTTTCTCCCATCTTGGAATCTAAAAGAAGGTGAAGAGAAAGAGAGAAGATAGAGATGGATCTGTGTTAGCGTAAAGAGTGAGTACCTTGATTGATGAAGAATGGAATCGTCGAGTGACACTGCAAAAGAATGAATGAAAAAGATCTGTGTAGGTGTCGGGGGAGAGCTACTTTCAGTTGTTTGTTACTCGCTAAGCAACCAATAATTATTTCTTTTTTATTTTATTAATATTTTTATTCAATAATTTTAAGTCTATACTTATTTTTCTCAACTAAATCATTTATTTTAGGACAAATAAATATCATTCCAATGTAAAATAGAAGCGCATTTTTATACTATTTTTTGTGATATTTTATATTAAAAATAATTTTCTATATGACATAAAAATAAATATTTGATTTAACTTAATTAAACATATACAGATAGCATTCCCTATCTTTTATTTTAGAGGAATTTGATCCTTTCAAAAGTAATGTATATAACATATGGTCTATGGATCATGATCCTCTGAATTGGATAGATTATCTGATTGACAGAGGAAAATAAAATTGCAAAGTTATGAATACAAATACTTCTTACAAAGTGCAAAGTTGCTAACACTCGTACGGCACATAAACTTCAGTTGTTTTTTTTTTTTTTTTTTTGACAGAAACTTCAGTTGTTATTCATTAAAAGTTTGCAAAATGTTGAAATCAAACCCTTAGTCCCTTAGACATTGAATTGCTACAAAATCTAGCATTTTTTTGTGATCGGAAAGTCTTATGCAACAAGAAGAATATTCAACAATCAAATTCAAGTGTTCCACCTTTCTTGCTGTTGCTCTTGTCAACTATTAACCTTAGTGGTAAAATCTCTCCCATCTCATTTATTTCCATCCCTTATTGCATTAGGCAAAGGAAAAAAAAAAAGAATCATTTGCATTAGTAGAGATTCACCTGTTTGATTTATACTTTATGTTAAAGCTTGTGTTTTAAGACAGCAATTTGAACCACTTTCCACCGTTTATTTGATAGTTCAAAGGTATAATCCAAATTCCCGGTTTCCCACTACAAGTTTGTAGCCAACAAGAAGGGAACAAGCAACAAATATGAACCAAACTAGCCGTGTAATATACAACAAATACCTAGTTAGCTATATCAACAAATGGGCAAATAAATTAAGCCAAAGAATCATACTTAGTATAATTTACTTTTCTACAAAGCCTATTTTCAACCACATCTTGCGAATGGGGAGCCCCCAAAACTATGCATCAACAGCACTGGCAAATCAGGCTTAGGCACATGAGAATCAAACAACAATTTTTTCATCCCATTACTTCAAATCAACCTTGCGCAAGTCGGGAATTACAGGAGTTGCCAGTCATCCTCATTGTTGCCTGCTTCGTTGGCAACGTCCATTGCTATGGAATCATCATCTTGGAATCCAGTGTTGCCCGGCGCACTAGTGGCCTGTGATGAGAACTTCTGAGACTGAGCTACAGTAAATAATGGGGCGCCATTTGATTCTTCAGCAAGCTTGGAAGCACGGGAACAGAAGTCGTCGAAATCATCTGACAGCCACCATTAACAAGCAGATGATTAGGGTCAACAGAAATCTTAGATGTTAGCCCAACTTATTTTAAGTCGTGAAATTAAGCCAAAGAAACCAGCAAACCTTTGTCTCGGCAGTAAAATCCAATAGCCAAAGATGGGTCAATTGAATCTAGGGGTATGTGCCTGATAACACTGGTAGGAGTTTTGCATAGTGAGACAGAGAATGAAAGAGTTAAGAAACACCATGAAAATCCATATTGGTAATAAACCTACTTGCTATGGTATGATGAGGTACTAGTCTCTTGGGAGTCCTCATTGATATTAACAACCTGAAAAGCATCGAAAACATAATAATATAGACAAGTCAAGACTGTCTCTTCATAGAATCATGTGGCTCTTGCCACATTCAACTCATAACAAGAAAAAGTTATCAGTGGAAATCATACTGCCCCTGAATCATGGTTCTTTACCCACCAATGAAGCTAAAATGTAAGAATAGTAGAATACTGTAAAATTAAAATGTCTTTGTGTGATGAGAAAATCATAAGAATATCAGATAATATTATTATCCAAACTGAATTTGGACAATGATTCATCCTGATTTTATCACTACAATCATTGCAGATATTATGTTTGATTTTACCAAATCATGTTTAAGTCGAAATCATTTATTGCAAACAGAGATAGGTATCTAGTTGGTTTTTTGCTTTTAATTTTTGACTTATCTTTGCTTTTGAAACTAAAAATCTACTACCTAGGCCAGTTGAGAACATATGATGTACAAGTTAACCAAAGCAACAATGGAAATAAACATGGAGCGATATATGCCTAAATACATACAGTACATTAGTTTACAACCCATATGACAAGTTCCAACATCCGAATAGTGCAATAAATTAATAAGATCAGTAAATGGAAATTATTTGTTGAGAATATGGTACCTGCTGAACTTCATGTGGATCAAGGTACAATGCCTTGTCACCCTGAACACCAATAATGTATGTTGAAGCACCTGGTTTACCACCCAAAATACCAAGGCTCTGGGGGAATTTAAAAGTTGATTGCAATAATGGGATATACCTGATAATGGTTTGTAGATACAACAGATCAGTGATACTGTCATAGTGCTATATTGAAAAAGAAGATAGTAGAACGGATTTCAAATTATATTTTTAGATATTCATGTGGCAATGACTTAACATGCAGCCAACTATGAAACTGTATTCACCTACTAACTACATAGTATTAAATCATTATATTCACTGATGTAGCATGATTAGTAGTTTTTACAGCACAAAGATTTTACCAATTGAGATGTGTGACTCAAAACGATGGGAGCATATTTCAGCATTCGACAGTTATACTCAGCAATAAAATGTTGAAAACTTGTACATTTTATATATATTTGCTTATTTGAGTAAACTATCAGATAAAGGAAGCTCTTTCCTTAAAAATCAACACTTCTATAGTTCATATAATAAAAAAGTACGGAATAAGAAGTGCCATTAGTAGTAGTACCTATTGATTTATAATCCTATAGAACACTGAAATTGTTACACACCTTGGATTAATTTTATCAAGTCCAAGAACCAAAGGAACCAATAAAAGCAGAGGTGTCCAAGCAAGTTTTCCCCTTGAAAAGTCATAACAGCGTTTGGACGCATCTTCAATGCAGACAACTGGTGCTCCACCGCGTTCTCCATCTTCATCTCCAGAAACAACATAAATTGCAATTGGAAGTGGCTGCTCTGCAAGGTTGTCCGTCTCCCTCTGGTTACGGGCTAGAACTTCCCATGTTCGACACATGGCATATGGGCCTACCCATGAACCAACTGCAAGGCCATAACCTTTACCGGCTTGAAGGAGATTGTGAATAGAGAAAGCAGAAGCCTCTGAATCACCAAAACTTTGCAAGATCTCAATATATTCTTTATCCAGTGGCTGCAGATTATGAAAATACATACTTACTCAACCTATTGCCATTTATCTTAAACAAGGAATTAGGGAACACATACAACAAATGAATAGAAAAGTAACGAATAAAAGTAACAATTTGATTACGAGAACAACACACTGCAAATCAATCAACTTACTTTATCAACAGTTTTTCGCCATGATCTACCTAATTTATGAAAGAGCAATGCCTGTACACAAGGAAGGCCATTTGACGCTGTTAGTTGCTATATTTTGAAAGAGAACACAAACAGAGAAAAAAAATTAAATGAATCAATAAAAGAAAGCAAGAATTAATATACAGAGAGGGTTTTTTCCCTTTTTTAATGGGTTCTACCAGAACTTCTATTAGAATAGAAAGAACTTACAAAAGAGGATAAGCCATCTTCACACCCTCATATTCATACAAAGGTCAACTTAAGTTATGAAAATCTTAGTTACATAACTACACATGCTAATCCTTTTGAGGAGTATACTAAGGCACGACGTGACAATAGCTTAGTCAAATGCAACCATTGGATAAAAGGCATAATACCTGAGCTACAAGCATCTGGCTGCTCCGGAGCATGCATCCCCAATTAACATCACTAGTATACTTTGAATCTCCAATAGCATCAAAGCCTATATATGCATGTACATCAATATATGTGAATATAATATCTAACATAGAAATACATCCTAGAAAGCTCGGTAGATATTGGACCGACCTTTCCGATATGTTACTAGGATTTTTGAGGAAAAATCTTGCTCAAATGCAGCAAACTCATTACTAGTATCTACATTTGCAGTCGATTCTTGTTGTGAAATATTATGGCAGACACCTAGAAGCCATACATCACCATCAGAACTTGAAATCTCAGTCCTCCCTGTCCCAAGTACGCGTTCTTGAAATCTCCTCATGGAGCCGCTGTTAACAACTCTCCTCACAGCAGCTGCCCACCCGCTATTTCCAAAATAAACTGCTTTCTTTTCAGAAGGCGATGGTTCACTATACGTTTCAGAGACCAAAAAACCAGATGGAAAGAAGCCTGACCACAAGGAAGCCTTAGGATACTTACTTTCACTCGACCCTACTTTCGAAGAAGCAGGCACTTGACTGTTATCTATAGTCTCAACTGAGCTTTTAGAAGAACATGTTGCACCAATGATCCTTTCACAGATACTTTTCAATACCATTATGAAGCCACAAAAAACACAAGTTGGCTCATAGAGGCACACTGGCTCATAGAAGCATACCGAGTGTGTTCCAATATCAGTAAGTGAAGGGGAAATTAACAGACCTGAAAAGCATCCAAAAACACATGCTTGTAATGATTCAAAACAACCCAGGAATTGAAAGATTCAGCCAAGAAACAACTACAGCTTTCTTTATTGAGCTATTTAAACTATCCAGAAACCACAAAAAAACATGGGGAAAAATGACATTTTCAGCTACCACAAATTAACACAACTAACCACATAGTTTGTCTCAACTAGTTAAACACCACAAAGAAATCAATGAATATTAACATTATCATCCGCAACCCATAAAGTATCTCCTAATGACAATCTTGGTGAAAGAAAAAATCACAAAGTCCAATTCCCCAAATCTGCAGAACCATCCTTAACTAAACAAGGGAAACGCTTTACAAACACATGAAATAGATGCCCAGGATCAATGATGCCATTACACACATGAAAAATTTCCATAGCAGAAAACATGAATCTCCATTGCAAGAAAAACAAACATGGAACAAAACCCAGAAAGGAATTTCGCGCAGGGACATAAATCGAATGGTTTGAGAGCACGGAAATCCAAAATTCATTGAAGATGCTAAAGCAATTGCACGAGTAAATCAACGAACCTTGAGAAAAGAAAATTCGAAGGGGATTTTTTTAAAAAAGAAGAGATTTTGAAACTCCAATATTAGTTTGATTTTCTTTTTGTAGGAAAGAGTTGGAATTGGATGAGAATAAAGTGAAATTGAAAAAGGATAGCGTACGAGGAGGATCGGGAAGTGGCGTTGAGCTATTCGGAGACTTGCTTGAGACTCCACTTCTTCTTCTTCTTCTCTTCTTCTTCTTCTTCCCTCTTACCTCTCTCGCCGTACCATGTTTTTCTTTTCTCCAATTTCTTTAAGCCTTAAATATGCTTTTTATTTAAGAATAAACATTAAATTAACTTCGTTTTTGTTTTCTATTGCATTCTTTTCTCAATTCCTTTTTTCTGTTATAT
>JASCZI010242306.1:3840-17152 GCA_036250425.1 Stylosanthes scabra | reverse complement strand
GAATAATTGATCTTTCTTATTTTGGATTGTTGAGTTCGAGAGAATAGGCATTCAAACATAATCAAGAATCATTCCATGTTTCTTTATGTGACCTAGAGATAGGCATATGATTTGATATGTACTAGAATCTTTGATGATTGTATGAGGTTTTCATGTGATTGAATATGTGACATCTTAATTCTTTCCATGGATCTTGTTTTTTGTTAGAGGTTTAAATCATGATGTGTGCATTATCTTTTTGCTTGTTTGGTTAGTCAAGAGATTGATGATCAAGTAGGTTGAAGAGAAACTAGATTGCTAAGAGATTAGAATTTAGTTATATTAGGATTCATGGTGAATTGTTGAAGATGTTACTTGCAGAAAATTATTTGTTGATATTGGATTATGAAGTTGTGTTTATGAATATCTCCTATCCCTTAATCTTGTTTGATTTTATTGAATCTTTATTAATATTGTTTTCATTTTCTAAGTTCTTGATTGTCATATTTTCATTAGCATAATTGTATATTCTTATTAGATAGATTCTTGCATTCTTTTGCATGGTAAGTGAGTTCTTTGTTTGTTTCTTTAGTCTTTCTAAGTGTTGCATTATTGATTCATTTGATCTACTTAGAGGAACACTTGTTGGAAATATTGATTAATGCCCTTTTCCTCGTTGGGAACGATATCCCACTCTTTTGTGGTACTACTTGATCCGATTCACTTGTCGGAGTGTCACGAGTTCTTGTTTAGTTATTTTGTTTTGAAAAGAATTCGTCTCACCAAGTTTTTGGCGCCATTGCCGGGGAGAAGCTTTCATTAAAAATATTTCTTGATAGTTTACTTTGAGATAGATCCTTTTCTTTCTTTCTATTTTTCAGATTTGACTAGGGGCTTTTTCACTTTGACGTTAGAGTCCCCTTTGTGTGTTCTTGTTGTTTGTTTTAGTTACTTGTATGCAGGGAAACCAAGACGAACAACAATTTCTCTTTGATCCAGAGATTGAAAGAACTCTTAGAAAATTGAAAAAGCAATCAAAAGCATCTCGTCAATTGAAATTCGAAGAAGTAGAAGAAAATATGGCTGCAGAAAATAATAATGCACAAAGAAGAACTCTTGGGGACTATACTATACCAAATACTACAAGTTGTTGAAGTAGTATTGTGAGGCCTACGGTTGAAGCAAACAACTTTGAGCTAAAATAATCTTTGTTACAACTTGTCCAACAAGAGCAATACTTTGGGAATTCACAAGAAGATCCGAATCTACACATTGCAAGCTTCCTACATATTTGTGATACCTTAAAGTGCAATGGGGTCACATCGGATGACATAAGCTTAGGCTTTTCCCTTTCTCTCTTAGGGATAAGGCAAAGCAATGGCTCAACTCTCAACCACAAGGAAGCATCACTACATGGAATGACTTAGTAACCAAATTTCTATCTAAGTTCTCCCCTCCACAAAAATTGGCAAAATTGAGACATGACATTCAAAGTTTCTCTCAAATGGAAAGTGAATCCTTATATGAGACTTGGGAAAGATATAAGAATATGATTAGAAGGTGCCCAATTGACATGTGTCCTGAATGGTTGTAACTACAAACTTTCTACGATGGTCTCTCAAACACTTCTAGAATCCTATTAGATTCATCGGCGGGTGGTTCCAATATTTTGAAAAGAAAATTAGATATTAGCCCGTTAGGGAAATAATGTAGATTAGATATATAAACATTATAACAAATTTATTGAAAATAAATAAAACTCACCAGAGTTGCATCAAAAATACCGAGAGGACAAGAAAGCGATTGCTCAGTTATATTTGAAGGCTACATATCATGGTTGGTAAAATGAGGAAAATGAGTAATTTTTTAACAATTATTTATTTGAAGACCACAGTTGTACAAATTTAAAAAATTGGTAGGTGGCGAGTGTATATTTAAAGTAAAATAATGAATGATCGTCATTGAAAACAAAGGTGTTGATAAAAGCTTCATTATTGTTTCTTTAACTAATAGATTAATAGGTTAATGAGTTAAAGATTGAAGTAGACTAATCCCATGCATTTATAGAAAAACAATCTTTGCACCTTCAGAAAAACCCTATTTGCATGATCATCTTCATCAACTTCAAGTTTACTACCTAACAACGAACCAAAAAAAAAAAAAAAAAGGAACACAAGTGCGTTCCCTAATCACGCGATGCACATGAGCTTCCTAATCACGACGGATACCAACTCACACACAACCAAAAAGCTAAAATAATAATTATTAGTTACACATATTTATTTATTTATTTAAGAGTATTTCCATGTATTAAAAAAATTTAAACATTATTGATACTCAATTTTTATTAAAAAATTTAGATAACTATATTAAAAAAATTAAATTGTACCATATATGTATGTATTTTGGGAATTAGTGTTCTTTTATCATAATTTAATTTAGTTTTGTACGCCGACATATCTTTCCCTCTTTTTTTTATTTGTTAACTATAACATTCTTCCCGTGCGTATGTACGAGTCACGCACGAATTATGCACGCATAATAATTATAAAATATGTAATTAATAACAATTTAATAATCGCAATTAAAATTTTAATATATAATTTTTAGTTACAAACACATATAAAATTATTCAATTTTTATTTAATATGAAATTTTACTTTAATTTCCAGAATAATTTTTTTACATTTTTGTATTTACATCAGATTTAGCAGTTGGACAAGTTACATACTAATAATAATATTGTTATTAGATCACTCATTCGTATAATTATAAAGAAAGAAATTCAAAGAGATGGTTTTTAGACAATGCAACAACAGAGCCTCTATTGAACACACAAGGAACCTAGTGCCTCTGTTGTGATTAAAACCCAAAACAATCTCAGTTATTAAAATTTGACCCCCATCATTTGCAACACAGGTTTAGCTCATAATTTTCATTTTTTGCTTTTGTTGCTCGGACAAGATCCGTGCTCCTAAATTTTACATTTTATTGTGGGCCAAAACCTGCTTCTTTAAGATCACTCAGTAGAGAAAACCTCTGCTTGATGTTGATAGATAGCTAAATAATTTTCTTGGTCGAACTGTTGCTCGGAACATGTTCCATGCTTTAACGCCGAAAATATTTTATTTCATCCTAGTAGATTTGGCAATTAGATATCTAGTACATACAATAACGTTGAATTTATATACAAAAATATTTTGAAAAGAAAATTAGATATTAGCCCGTTAGAGAAATAATGTAGATTAGATATATAAAGAACATTATAACAAATTTATTGAAAATAAATACAACTCACCAGAGTTGGATCAAAAATACCGGGAGGACAATAAAGCGATTGCTCAGTTATATTTGAAGGCCACATATCATGGATGGTAAAACGAGAAAAATGAGTAATTTATTAACAAGTATTTATTTGAAGACCACAGTTGTACAAATTTAAAAAATTGGTAGGTGGTTAGTGCATATTTAAAGTAAAATAATGAATGATCGTCATTGAAAACAAAGGTGTTGATAAAAGCTTCATCGTTGTTTCTTTAACTAATAGATTAATAGGTTAATGAGTTACACATTGAAGTAGAATAATCCCTTGCATTTGTAAAAAAACAATGTTTGTACCTTCAGAAATACCCTATTTGCATGATCATCACCATCAACTTCAAGTTTACTACCTAACAACGAACCAAAAAAAAAAAAGGGACGCAAGTCCGTTCCCTAATCACGAACGGATACCAACTCACACGCAACCAAAAAGCTAAAATAATAATTATTAGTTAATCATATTTATTTATTTATTTCACAATATTTCCATGTATTAAAAAAATTTAAACATTGTTGATAATCAATTTTTATTAAAATTTTTTTAGATAATTATATGAAAAAAAATTAATTCGTACCATATACGTATGTATTTTGGGAATTAGTGTTCTTTTAGCATAAATTAATTTAGTTTTGTATGCCGACATATCTTTCACTCTCTTTTTATTTGTTAACTAGAACATTCTTCCCGTGCGTACGTACGAGTCGTGCACGAATTATGCACGCATAATAATTATAAATATATGTAACTAATAACAATTTAATAATCGCAATTAATATTTTAATATAGAATTTTTAGTTACAAACATATATAAAATTATTCAATTTTTAATTAATATGAAATTTTAATTTAATTTCCAGAACAATTTTTTTTTATTTGTGTATATACATCAGATTTAGCAGTTGGACAAGTTACATACTAACAATAATATTGTTATTAGATCACTCATTCATATAATTATAAACAAAGAAATTCAAAGAGATGGTTTTTAGACAATGCAACAACAGGGTCTTTATTGAACACACAAGGAACCTAGTGCCTCCGTTGTGATTAAGACACAAAACAATCTCAGTTATTAAAATTTGACCCCATCGTTTGCAACAAAGGTTTTGCTCATAATCTTCATTTTTTGCTTTTGTTTCGGAAAAGATCCGTGCTATTAAATTTTACATTTTATTGTGGGCCAAAACCTGCTGGTTTAAGAACACTCCGTAGATAAAACCTCTGCTTGATGTTGATAGATAGCTAGAAATAATTTGCTTGGTCAAACTGTTGCTCGGAACATGTTCCGTGCTTTAACGCCGAAAATATTTTATTTCGTCCTAGTAGATTTGGCGATTAGATATCTAGTACATGCGATAACGTTGTATTTATCTACAAAAATATTTTGAAAAGAAAATTAGATATTAGCCCGTTAGAGCAATAACGTAGATTAGATATATAAACAACATTATAACAAATTTATTGAAAATAAATACAACTCACCATAGTTGGATAAAAAATACCGGGAGGACAAAAAAGCAATTGCTCAGTTATATTTGAAGGCCACATACCATGGATGGTAAAATGAGGAAAATGAGTAATTTTTTACAAGTATTTATTTGAAGACCACAGTTGTACAAATTTAAAAAATTGGTAGTTGGCTAGTGCATATTTAAAGTAAAATAATGAATGATCGTCATTGAAAACAAAGGTTTTGATAAAAGCTTCATTGTTGTTTCTTTAACTAATACATTTATAGGTTAATGAGTTAGAGATTGAAGTAGACTGATTCCTAGCATTTATAGATAAACAATGTTTGCACCTTCAGAAATACCCTATTTGCATGATCATCTTCATCAACTTCAAGTTTACTACCTAACAACGAACCGAAAAAAAAAAAACGGGAACGCAAATGCACGTGCGCTTCCTAATCACAACGGATACCAACTCACACGCAACCAAAAAGCTAAAATAACAATTATTAGTTACACATATTTATTTATTTATTTAAGAATATTTCCATGTATTAAAAAAATTTAAACATTGTTGATACTATATTGTTATGAAATTTTTTTTGGATAATTATATTAAAAAAAATTAAATCATACCATATACGTATGTATTTTGGGAATTAGTTTTTTTTTAATCATAAGTTAATTTTGTTTTGTATGCCGACATATCTTTCACTCTCTTTTTATTTGCTAACTAAAATATTCTTCCCGTGCATACGTACGAGTCGCACACGATTTATGCACGCATAATAATTATAAATATCTGTAATTAATAACAATTTAATAATTGCAATTAAAATTTTAATATATAATTTTTAGTTACAAACACATATAAAATTATTCAATTTTTATTTAATATGAAGTTTTAGTTTAATTTTCAAAACAATTTTTTTTCATTTGTGCATTTACATCAGATTTAGCAGTTGGACAAGTTACATACTAATAATAGTATTGTTATTAGATCACTCATTCGTATAATTATAAAGAAAGAAATTCAAAGATATTGTGACATCCCAAAGATTAGTAACCTAGTATAATATATTTAGAAGGGTAATTAGAGTAGAAACATGTACACCTAACGTTAAAGCTTGACCCGGTTGGTCCGAACAGAGTGAAAGGACGAAATCGTCCTTAATGACACTCACACCTCAGCATGCATGCATGTCACCCATGCATGACACACACACACCCACTCATTCTCTCACTCACTCACTCTCTCACTCTCATCTCTCTCTCAATTTCTTTCGATTCTCAACCAACACACTCTCACAATTTCAATCATAACTTGCACTCCGGAGCTCCGATCGCCATTCCGTCAGTGGCTACTCGTTGCTCTCATCACTCTCGTCGTACACATACTAATCTTGAAGGTAAGAACTTGGGAATTCTGGTTCAATTCTTCTCTTCTTGTGGTTGGTGACCTAAGCTTCAAGGTTATGTTCTTGATGCTTGGATTGTGGTTATAGGGACAAGGAGGTGAAGGATAGCATCAATTGAGGTGTAGATTGTAGCATTCTCAAGGAATTCAAGCTAGGAATTGGGTAGAGTTGGTGAGTTCCGGAGAATTGTGTTAGTAATCAAGTGTCTACAAGAGATACAGAGTAGGATTCCTTAGTATGATTCATATAGTTGCTTGAAAACATATGTTGAATGCTTGATTATGTGTCTGAATGCATGCTTGAGATTGAGCATGTATATATGTGCTTGTGTTGATGAAATTCATGTGAAATTGGTTGATGGATCAATGTGGATTGAGAAGTGAATGGTTATGGTGATTGCTTTTGAGTTGGTGGGCATTGGGAAACCGTGTTTTGATTGGAAAATGGGATGAGTTATTGTTTGGGATGGATTTGGGTGAAAAAGGTTTTGGGAAAAAGTTAGTTTTTGGCACAAAGAATCGATTCTGTGTCGTGAGAATTGATTCTTCCTGCTGGAGAGTCGATTCTGATGACCTAAATCTCGGGATTTTGGATGAATTCTGCAGTTGTGAATCGACTTTGTTCATCATAGAATCGATTCACAGTTGTCTAGGGAGTAAATGATCAAATCTGAGCCAATATGCATCGATCTTGTGAGGCTAGAATCGACTCTGTGATTTCGAAATTCAACAAGAAATTCTTCTAAGTGTAACGAGTCGATTCTATCAGTGTCAGAATCGATTCAGAATTGGACAGTGGCAAATGGCATGGAATATGCATCGATTCTGAACTTCTGGGAGTCGATTCTAATAACTTAGCTTATTTTCAAACTCTAACGTCTCCTTAGAATCGATTCCTGAGCTCCTTAGAATCAATTCATATGTCCACAGAATTGATTTCAAAAGTTTTATGAGGGTCCGAGTCGATTCTGATATCCTTAGAATCGATTCGTACACCTCCAGAGGCTACAAGCTCTCAGAATGGCTCCATGGAATCGATTCCTCTCATCCCGGAATCAATTATGGCCTTTGAAAATAAGAAAACATGTGTTTTAAAATGAGCATGATGACGGTTGTGGTTTAAGGGTTCACTTCTTAGTTTCACCATTGATCATCGAACCTATAAACGTCCTTTGGGTGACGTTATGTGAGTCGAAGCGTCATGAGGGGGCCTACGGGGCTAACGACCCGGCTTACGACAATAGCGGGCTATCGGACGTAGTGGATGACTGGGGGTCTTCGGACTAACGTCCCGATTTACAGACGTTATATACGCAATATAAAGGAGAGAAACCCCCAAGTATATATATGATTAAGAGAAAGACCGTAAACGGTTGGGGCATTGAGCGAGTTGTCCTCGGGGAAGTGCGTCCGATAGTGGTCCGGGACTAGTACAGGACCGGTCGGGTTTGGCTAAAGTAACCGACCGGGTGAGCTCATCAAGGTATTAGGATTTAGACATTCATATGCATAATTACATGACATTGCTTGGGTTGGCCTAACTGCATAATATCTGTTATCTGCTATTGTCTGTACTATCTGTCTGTGTTTCTGCTATATGTGCTACCTGATATGCTTTGTGTTTTAGTGTTTGACTTTGAGGTTCAAGTAAATATATCTTTTATACTCTGGGCGCTTGTTCCATACTGGGAACCCGATGTCGTGGGTTCTCACTCCGTTTGTTGATGTGGTTTACAGATGAGGATCCGAACGCCAGTTAGTTGGCTGTGCCTAAGCAGGCTAGGCAGGTGGATGAGCAGAAGACTAGAGTTTTGTGTAGCATAGTATTTTGCACCCTTGGCACATTGTAGCGTATTTTGTTATGAACTCCTTAACACACTGCTGTTTCTTGGAGATGTAGTTTGTTGACAACGTATTCTGTAAAGGTACTCGTTCCCTAATCACAAGATGCACATGCGCTTCCTAATCACGAACGAATACCAATTGACACACAACCAAAAAGCTAAAATAATAATTATTAGTTAATGATATTTATTTATTTATTTAAGAATATTTCCATGTATTAAAAAAATTTAAACATTGTTGATAATCAATTTTTGTTAAAATTTTTTTAGATAATTATCTTAAAAAAAATTAATTCGTACCATATACGTATGTATTTTGGGAATTAGTGTTCTTTTAGCACATGTTAATTTAGTTTTGTATGCCAACATATCTTTCAAACACATATAAAATTATTAAATTTTTATTTCATATGAAACTTTAATTTAATTTCCATAACAATTTTTTCATTTGTGTATTTACATCAGATTTAGCAGTTAGACAAGGTACATACTAATAATAATGTTATTAGATCACTCATTCGTATAATTATAAAGAAAAAAATTCAAAGAGATGGTTTTTAGACAATGCAACAACAGGGTATCTATTGAACACACAAGGAACCTAGAGCCTTCATTGTGATTAAGACACAAAACAATCTCAGTTATTAAAATTTGACCCCCCATCGTTTGCAACAAAGGTTTAGGTCAGAATCTTCATTTTTTGCTTTTGTTGCTCAGACAAGATCCATGCTCCTGAATTTCACATTTTATTGTGGGCCAAAACCAACTGCTTTAAGAACACTCAGTAGATAAAACCTCTGCTTGATGTTGACAGATAGTTAGAAATAATTTGCTTGGTCAAACTGTTGCTCGGAACATGTTCCATGCTTTAGCGCTGAAAATATTTTATTTCGTTCTAGTAGATTTGGCCATTAGATATCTAGTACATGCTATAACATTGTATTTATCTACAAAAATATTTTGAAAAGAAAATTAGATAATAGCCCGTTAGAGTAATAATGTAGATTAGATATATAAAAAACATTGTAACAAATTTATTAAAAATAAAGTTGGATCAAAAATACCGGGAGGACAAGAAAGCGATTGATTAGTTATATTTAAAGGCCAATTATCATGGATGATAGAATGAGGAAAATGAGTAATTTTTTTACAAGTATTTATTTGAAGACCACATTTGTACAAATTTAAAAAATTGGTAGGTGGCTAGTGCATATTTAAAGTAAAATAATGAATGATCGTCATTGAAAACAAAGGTGTTGATAAAAGCTTCATTGTTGTTTCTTTAACCAATAGATTAATAGGTTAATGAGTTAGAGATTGAAGTAAACTAATGCCTTGCATTTGTAGAAAAACAATGGTTGCACCTTCAGAAATACCCTATTTGCATGATCATCTTCATCAACTTCAAGTTTACTACCTAACAATGAACCAAAAAAAAAAGGAACGCAAGTGCGTTCCCTAATCACGCGATGCACGTGCGCTTCCTAATCACGACAGATACCAACTCACACGCAACCAAGAAGCTAAGATAATAATTATTAGTTACACATATTTATTTATTTGTTTAAGAATATTTCCATGTATTAAAAAAATTAAAAGATTGTTGATACTCAATTTTTATTAATAATTTTTATATAAATGTATTAAAAAATTAAATCGTACCATATACGTATGTATTTTGGGAATTAGCGTTCTTTTATCATAAGTTAATTTTGTTTTGTATGCCGACATATCTTTCGCTCTCTTTTTGTTTGTTAACTAGAACATTCTTCTCGTGCGTACATACAGTCGCGCACGAATTATGCACGCATAATAATTATAAGCATCGGTAATTAATAACAATTTAATAATCGCAATTAAAATTTTAATATATAATTTTTAGTGGACAAACACATAAAATTATGAAATTTTTATTTAATATGAAATTTTAATTTAATTTCCAGAACAATTTTTATTCATTTGTGTATTTACATCAGGTTTAGCAGTTCGACAAGTTACATACTAATAATAATATTGTTATTAGAACACTCATTCGTATAATTATAAAGAATTAAATTCAAAGAGATGGTTTTTAGACAATGCAAGAACAGGGTCTCTATTGAATACATAAGGAACATAGTGCCTCCGTTGTGATTAAGACACAAAACAATTTAGGTTATTAAAATTTGACCCCCCATCGTTTGCAATAAAAGTTTAGCTCATAATCTTCATTTTTTACTTTTGTTGCTTGTACAAGATCCGTGCTCCTAAATTTTACATTTTATTGTGGGCCAAAACCTGCTGCTTTAAGAAAACTCAGTAGATAAAGCCTCTGCTTGATGTTGATAGATAGCTAGAAATAATTTGCTTGGTCAAACTGTTGCTCGGAACATGTTCCATGCTTTAACGCCGAAAATATTTTATTTTGCCCTAGTAGAATTGGCCATTAGATATCTAGTACATGCCATAACGTTGGATTTGTCTACAAAAATATTTTGAAAAGAAAAATAGATATTAGCCCGTTAGAGCAATAATGTATATTAGATATATAAACAACATTATAACAAATTTATTGAAAATAAATACAACTCACCAGAGTTGGATCAAAAATACCGGGAGGACAAGAAAGCGATTGCTCAGTTATATTTGAAGGCCATATACCATGGATGGTAAAATGAGGAACATGAGTAATTTTTTTACAAGTATTTATTTGAAGACCACAGTTGTAAAAATTTAAAAATTTGGTAGGTGGCTAGTCCATATTTAAAGTAAAATAATGAATGATCGTCATTGTAAACAAAGGTGTTGATAAAAGCTTCATTATTGTTTCTTTAACTAATAGATTATTAGGTTAATGAATTAGAGATTGAAGTAGACTAATCCCTTGCATTTATATAAAAAAAATGTTTGCACCTTTAGAAATACCCTATTTGCATGATCATCTTCATCAACTTCAAGTTTACTACCTAACAACAAACCAAAAAAAAAAAAGGAACGCAAGTGCGTTCTCTACTCACGTGATGCACGTGAGCTTCGTAATCACGACGGATAC
Organism: Stylosanthes scabra; assembly: GCA_036250425.1. NCBI lineage: Eukaryota > Viridiplantae > Streptophyta > Magnoliopsida > Fabales > Fabaceae > Stylosanthes > Stylosanthes scabra. The sequence continues at coordinate 6,108 of JASCZI010242306.1, read as the reverse complement.
CAACTCACCTACAACCAAGAAGCTAAAATAATAATTATTAGTTACACATATTTATTTATTTATTTAAGAATATTTCTTTGTACTAAAAAATTTAAACATTGTTGATACTCAATTTTTATTAATAATTTTTTAGATAATTATATTAAAAAAATTAAATCGTACCATATACGTATGTATTTGGAATTAGTGTTCTTTTATCATAAGTTAACTTAGTTTTGTATGCCAACATATCTTTCACTCTCTTTTTATTTGTTAACTAGTACATTCTTCCCGTGCGTACGTACGAGTCACTCACGAATTATGCACACATAACAATTATAAGCATCTGTAATTAATAACAATTTAAGAATCGCAATTAAAAATTTAATATATAATTTTTGAGTTAATAGTTAAAATCGTCCCCGAAAGATTGCCTATTAATCAAATTCTTCCCCAAAAGATTCGATGAATCAAAATCGTCCTCGAAAGATACAAAAGTTAATCAAGTTCGTCCTTCCGTTAAACTAGATGCTGACGCTGTTAATAGATGCTGACTTGGCTCCGTTATGTGCCAGCTAATCACACACATAGATGTAACGTTACATGCTGATAAGATAACTTTGTAAAATTATATCAAATTGATCCTTGGAAGCATAAACCCTAATTTTAATCTCGATAAATATTCCTTTCTTCTTTCTCTTGCGTGGTCTTCATACCTGATAACGGATGAATTTTTTGCGTTGATACTCGTCAGTATGATGACCAACGAAAATGGAGATCGTGGCGGTGACCGTCATTGTTACTCCCATGGCAGCCATGGTTCTAGCTCATCTATTCTAGTGAGGAAGAAGAAGGACCAACATGCCTTTGTCGGCTCAAGACTTTGATTAGGAAATCTAAGACAATAGAGAACCCCAATAGATTGTTCCATGCCTGCACAAGATATCGAGTGAGTTTTAGCCATAAATAATTTTGTGTTCCACAGTTCATCTTCCTTCCATATGTGGGTTTTTTTTTATTATTAAATCCTTTGGAAAAAGACATCCACTGCAATTACTTTAAGAGAGTTGATGATAATGAATATGAAGTTGCAGCAGAAGATGGTTAAAGAGAAATGCAGAAATTGGTGCAGAGGTGGAGAGTGATGACTGGAAATTGAAATTAGCATGGAAATTGGACAGTTTGGAGGCGAGATTAAAGCAGAAGACTGATATTAGTCATTGTTCTTGTGGGAGTACTTTTTTTTTTTGGAAAAATTGTAGGAGTACTTTGTATGATATTTTTCTCCAAATAAGAAATCTATTAGTGTATGTTGTTATGTTCCTGTTGCTAGAGAAATTTTGATACATGCACATTGTTTCATACATTATATACCATTCAAATCTAAAAATCAACATGTGAGTTAATTTGTGGCAAGTAAAAATGCACGCAAGTGAATTAAAACCATGTTTCCAACATATATAAACATAGTCTTGACATAGATTAGAATTGAAATGGCAACATTGTCTTTACCCAAAAGCATAATCATAACACATTGTCTTTGGATTATCCCGAAAAGAAAAAAAGAAAGAAATCAACCTAGTTCCAAACATGACACTAAGCAAATGTGTAAACCACAACCTTCTCGTGACCCACACTACGGGAAATTATTCCGTAAATTCGCTGAGATATTCGAACTTAGTGGATTTTTCCAATTGAAATAGGATACGCCGTTGGCCCCAATTGTGCCGAAACCCGGGCCGTTAATTTAATTGCCGGTACCGACTTAGCTCCGTCGGGAATAACACAAAGTGAAAACGAGAACATAGGAATGATCACGAAAATATTTAGGACGCGAAAACGAACACCTAAGTTTAAGGTCCGGTCTAGAACGAACCGAACCGTGAAATTACGAAACTGCCACTCGTTAGTGGCTATAAAAGGGAGGCTCAGCCATTCTTCCCTTCCTTCACACTGTTCATTGGCAGCTTCTGGTCGCGATAACTTTTGATCCGGAGCTCCGATTGACGCACCGTTTACGGCTACGCGAAGCTTATCACCTCCTCTACGCATCTGACCTAGGATTGAGGTATGGGTATTGAGATTTCCCTACTCAATCTTCCTTTTCATTTTTGTTCAACTCAAGGTTTACTAACCTTGTGTGATTTTCGAAAATGCAACATCATAGGTGATGTTCTTGCTTGCTCTTGAGCCGTGCTTCAAGACTACAACGTTGAAATCGGTGAGATAACTCCAACCCTATGTTCATCAACTTTGCATGAACTAGTAACTTAGGAATTTGGGTGTTTA